>CM036551.1:10569767-10867267 GCA_020745685.1 Tautogolabrus adspersus | reverse complement strand
AAACACAAAGACTCCACAGTTAAGTTTTGGAGAATACCTGGATCAAATCTGGTGGAAGCATCATGCTCAGCACAAAGCGAACAAACTGACCAAACAGAAAAGCCTGCTGCTTACTCAAATGTTCGTAGATGTTGAACATAAAATGCCAAGTTTGTCCTGAGGGTGGCGCTAGAAGAGTGTCCTCCTCTGGTAATCCTGACTTCATTAAGTAAATTAACTCTGCCGTTGTTTCTCTTGTTTAGGCCAAATTTGTTTTGCCCAAATAATCCTCAAGTGTACGACTGCTCCCGATCGAGTCAGAGCCTCCCTGATCTGGAATCTTAAATATCAAACATTTTGATTTGATGATTCCAGCTGGGGCTGCCTCCGACGGAGTACTTGTATATCCAATGAGAGCGAACAGACAGGGAAGCTTCACTAGCCGGAACACAGCTTAGTTTTAAACGCAAGTTTTTATGAGATCTTGTGTCTGTGAAATCCTTTCTACAACTGGCAGGTGTATGGTCTCGCAGTCTGGCTGAATCATTTCGTGTGTGTGTGTGTGTTCAGAGGATTGTAATGTTAAAATCAGTTGAAACTGTCTTTGTGTCTGTGGTCTGACTCTGAGCCAGTCAGAGGTCAGTCAAGATTTGAAAATCGTTGGGCACCGTTGGGCTAGTGGTAAGTTTGTGTGCCCCATGAACACAGGCTACAGTCCTCAAAGTGGGCAGCCCGGGTTCAAGTCCGACCTGGGGCTCCTTTTTTAGGTTGTGTTTTAGGTAGTGCTGCTCATGAGTTGGTTTGCAAGGGAGATTTTATCTAATTTGCTTTTGTGAATCTCCTGAACTTTGCTTTGTTAGCTAGGAGTCACTTACACTACAATCAAAAACTCACAGGAGTTTATTTTGCATCCTCAGTGGAATTTCCTTTTTCTGGATTCTACACATCCCTCATGGTTATTCCATCATAAATCAGGATATACTTTGTGATCATTGAAGCACTTGGACAGGCTTTAAGAAGGTGGCAAAAACAATTGGAAAAGAGGAAAAAAATCGAGGGGGGGGGGCATCAATTAAGGAAGCAACTCGTTATAATCGTATTCCCCTGCCCTCTTTAATCCTGGCTAATGTCCAAAACCTGAAGAGTAAAATGAATTTGCAAGGGGATGTCACTCATCTATGTGTCTATAGAGACACTTGTCTTATGGCATTCACAAAGACGCGGCTTCATGATTCAGACTCGGACGCTTCCTTGGATTTAAATGGTTTCGGAGCCTCCATCCGTCTGGATTGGGACAGTATGGAGACTCAGAAATCATGAGGAGGGTGTGTGTGTCAGCGTATTAATCAGAGATGGTGTAATAATATTACTGCACTGGAGTAGTTTTACTTGTTGGATATGGAACTCTTGTCAGTGTCAATGAGGCAGTTCTACCTCCCGAGGGATTTCCCGCAGGTGTTCATCAAGCCAACGGGAAAGTTGCGTCTAAGACCATCTCTAAAGTTGTGCACTCACTCCAATCCATCTATCCTGATGCCCAGATCATCATACTGGGTGACTTCAATCTTTGTGACTTAAAGAAAACACTGAGCAGTTTTTATCAATATGTGAACTGCCCTACGGGCCACATGAACACTTTGGATCTTTGTTATGGCTTCATCAAGGGTGCATGAATGTTAGGCTGGTCCTGCCCTGTACATCCTCTGCCGGTTTTCAAGACTGAACTAAGACGAGAGAAGGTGCAGGAACATCAGGTAAAGGTCTGGAGTGAGGACGCCTGCACAGACTGGTGTTGGCTGATGTTGTGTGCAGCTACTCCTCGTTTTGCAGAGACACTGTTAGGTGATCAGGTCTTTCCCATATAACAAACCATGGACCTCAGCAGCTCTCAGATGTCTGTTTCTTAGAAGGAGAATCGCTTTTAATGACGGCAACACTTCTGAGGTCAAAGAAATTACAAAGGAAATCAGGACTGAAGTCAAAAAAGCTAAAGTTAATTAGAAACTGAGCTAGGAAGTTATAGTTTTTGGGAAGCCTGGTGTGGCATGAAACACATGACTGGGTCTTATCAGAAAGGTAATACGAGGATTGGCCTTTCTGGGTTCAGTTCTGATAAGGAACTGGCTGATGAGCTAAATGGCTTTTATGCTATTTGATGTTCAGGATTTTACAAATACACTACATGTATCCACTGGATCTCCTGGAGGATGTTGCCTCTCCTCCCTATTATTCATCTTGTACACAAATGACTGTCGTAGCAACCATACAAAGAGACATATAATTACATTTGCGGTGACACAGTCATTTGAAGCCTTCTTGAAGGAGAGGAGCATCACCGTGGGGCTGTGGTTGATGAATTCGTGGCGTGACGAGTCTTTCCTTCAGTTAAACGCTTTGAAAACATAAGAAATGATCATTGATGTTAAGAAGATTAACCTCAGTCCTGTACCAACCGTGAGAAAAACAGCTTCAACTATCATGGCACTGTGCTGGACAACAAACTGTCCTTTGAACAACATGTTGTTGCCACACAAAAAAAGGTTTGACAACGTTTTTTTTTTTTTTTTTTAAGGGAAATTATATGCAGAGTTTCGTCTTCTACTCTCAGGCTGACGGTATGCTGTAGAATGCCTGTGGTGAAGACAAGAAGACGTCAGGTCTCCTTTGAACCTGTTTTTATTTATTTGTTAAATTACAGTTAACTTTAATTTCTTTCTACTCTTTGCACACAGCACTTTTCACCGGATGCTGGATAGTGATAGTGTTTCAGGTATTAATGTAATGTTTGTGGATTGTGCAAACCAGTTTCCCTGTGGGGACAATAAAGATACCTATGACCTTTGGCCTTAGCTGCATGTCATTCCCCACTCTCTCTCTCTCACTGATTTCCAACCCTATCCACTGTCCTGTCTCTCTAATAAATGCATAAAAAGCCCCTCAAATAAAGATTTGAATATAGTCAAGTGTCTAGCCAGCCTTAGTCCCTGCTGTGTTTGAACAGCTGGCGAGCTGACTTTGCTACAAACCTGCTTCCAAACATTTAGTCTTTTCCGACGAGCCAGTAGTTCTGGGAGCATAAATACTCTACTAGAACTTTTGACCAAAAAGTCTGGCCTTACATCTGGAATTTGTTGACGTTGCGTTCAGCTCTACTGTAGCATCGGCAGTAACAGATGTTGGTGCTGCATTCGGATCTTTGTTGCTGGCAGGGCGTTAGCACTATCTTGTAGCTTCGGACCTGCGTTTTTCTGACAGTCACATAATGGACTGTCTAAGAGCTGTGTCGTCATCTGGCTCTGATCTGGTTATTGTCCTCTTTGTGCCGACATTCCCGTTTTGTACATTTTTACTCTGCTTTTCCTCTTTTATCAAACACCGTAGTGACTGGCGAGTTTGAGTGAATTAAACTTTACATTCATGCATGTATGTATGTAGATTGTGTGTGTTTGTGTATGTTCTATATGTGTGTATGCATGCATGCATGTACTGTATGTACTGTATGTATGTTTGTATGTCTGTATTTGTATGTTTTGGAAACAAATGTGATGTGAACTGGAGAATATTTTGTGCATCATGTGTCTGTGTGTGTTTGTGAAATCTTTAGTTTAAACCAGAGAATTTGGGAACAAGATTTAAAGAAGTCGCTGACACAGTGTAAACAAACAGGATAATACGTTTGCCCTGCAGACGGCGTAATTTCTCAATAGAAAAAAACGGATGTTTTCCTGGAGGCAGATTTGGGTTGAAGGTCAAGAGGCTCCTGAATGAAAAACATCCACAGAGAAGTCCTAATGGAACAAAGTGTTGTTCAAACATTGTTGACTGTACTTAAGCCCCGCCTCCATGCTGCTGGATTTAGTCTGATCTTTTTCTCTGTTGTTCTGAACCAAACATCCTCTTGGTCCTGTGATGTGGATCGGCTGCTGTTGTTGTGATTCAGACAGTTTGCTGTCAGACTGAACCACCCTGAACCGCTCCATGACTAACGCCGTTCCTAACCTCCGGCCTCAGTGGGCGGGGACACGCGCTGCCTGTGCACACAATGCTGTGGGTAAATTAGTCTTTTTGCTTGTTTCACTGTAATCATGGTGACTAAGCTAACGTGCATTCAGCGGTGAGATAGCCCCTAAAGATAATTAGCCAATAAGGACATGATTATCCCGCATAATGCCTCACAGCTCAGAGTTTCCTATTTCACTCGGCTGTGTCCATCACTGTTCAGAGAGGAAGAGGAGGATGTTTTTAATGTAGTCTGAAAATAGACTCCTGCAGAGCTTCCTTCTGCTGACTGAGAGGCTGTAACTATGATGTTCTGGATACAGCACAGGATTAACAATTGTCCCAGTTCTCGAGTGAGAATTTCATCTTTCTTCTGTTAACTCACAAGATTTTGTTTGTTTGCTTCATCCTCAAATACGATGACTGAACATCGCTTAAACTAAATGTTCAGATATTAGAAATATCAGAACGTACCAATGGAATGGAACTGTTTAGGAATGATTTAAAACTTGATCTCTGAAAATGCTTTCTCAAACAAGTGACAAGTCGGTCAGCCTGTCTCATGTTTCACATCACTTCCACTTAAAAAAGTGTTGCTGTAGAATAGACAGAAGTTAAACAGTAGATGTGTATCATTTTATTGTTGGAGCAAATCTAGGGGCCCTATTGTGACGGCCTAAAGCTCGTTGTCTAATGTACGTGGTCCAAAAAAAAATTTGTGGCGTGTCCAACTACATTTTCTAACGTGGCACACGATCTCAGTACTAAGTGAGGCTCAGAGCGCAGAGAGGTTGGTTTAATTTGATAGATTATACATAGGTGTGTTTGGGCGCGAACCAATCACAGTGTCAGCTCTCTCTCTTTTTTTTCTTAAATAGACTGAAATCCAGCCAGCTCATTTAACTTCTCTGCTTTAACATTTGACAGGACACTGTATACAATATGTTGATGGAGAAGTTAATCTATATTTTGCTGAATTATTACCACAACACCAGAAAAGATAAAAAAGACAGAGTGAATTCTTCTGAATGAGGCACGAAGCATCCTCATTAGTTATTAAAATCTCTATCAGACAGGATCTATGTAAACTAATGTTCTGTTAGCTCAACATCAAATAAAGGTAGGCTGTAAACATTTACATTATGTACTCATTTTCTCTGATAAATACAGCGTCCTGTTGCCTCAGAGCCTGTGAGTGTGTGTGTCCTTCTGCGTGTGTTTCTTTGTGTATTAGAATGTGCACTTGCATGAGCATTCACGCAGGAGAGCTTGGTGTTTCTCGCCATCTATCAGCACTCTGACCACACCTCATTTTAAGACCAGCACACCTCAGGGTGCTAACGTGGCAACACATTCATTTGATATTTAGATAACTGCGTCTGGTGGAAATCAGGAAAGACTTCTGTGCTTCGTGCCGAGCGTTCGATGGAGCCCTAAGACACTGACATTAGACATCAAATGACCTTTACCGTAAAACCAACTACAGTACATGACAAGAAATCTTTTCGCAACACTTCAAACAATGTTATTTAACTTCATTCACAAACTTTCTGCATGATATACATTTTGGAGGCTGTGTTCTTGAGAATTTCCAATATAAAATACACTTTTACAATTTTTTTTTAATATGAAATGAATTTTCAGTTATGGCCATGACGTTTGAGTTTTGTGCTGCTTCATTATTTCTGCATTTAGACCTTTGAATGGGACACTTTTAGATCTTTAACATTTATTAATATTAGCATCTCAGCGCTTTAGATGTTGAACAAAAAAAAAAAAACTGTTTTATATAATCTTTAAAGTTTAAAGTCATTACATTTTCAAGAATCTAATACATGCGATTAAAAATGTGATACCATTTTGTGCAAACTACTTTTGACTTTAAATCTTGAGCAAGACACTAAGAAATAGTTTGATTCAAGTCAAACTAGAAACGACCTGCTGGTTTAGACAGTTGACTTTGTTTTCAGGGTTTCATTAGTATTTATTTATCTGTGAGCTTTCCTTCATATTGAATCAGCCTCCAGCTGTCTCACAGTAACAGAAACATCCTCTGTCTACATCTGGACTTTCATTCTCGCTGTAACTTTGTTCACTATCAAACTTTTGCCACCACTTCAAAGAATGTGTCTGTTACTTTGTCGGAGATTGACGTAAGCTGGCAAACGTTTGTGGCAGATTCCTGGAAACATGGCGGATGTTCTGCATAACTTTCTATCGGCACGAACACACAACAACACTTTGTATAACGGAGGACATGGCTGAAGGTCTGAACTGTAAGGGGTCAGTGGGGTTAAGACATGCAAAGAGCCATGGTCATCATACAGGACTCAAAACCTTAAAATTAAACAACGTGTGTAAAATATCATTCTGTAGACCATCCAGTGGTGGGTGAAGTACCTGAAAGTTGTGCAAAAGTTCAGATACTACAAAATAACTTTGATAGAAATGTCATTTGTTCTAATTTTATTTAATTAGAGTCTTTAACTATCTCTTTTTTTATACTTGGGTATCATAAGCATTTTTTGGATATTAATTGTTGTTAAAGATACAGTCAGTAGAAATGTTTGTTGCAGCTTGCAAACACAACATATAAACTGGGCCCCTCCTCATGCAAAGGCTCATCACCACCAGAAGTGCACGCCCACTGCAGGGTTAGACCCTGAAAGCTACCTAAGAATATTACATTTGTTGCAACGGAAAAGCAGAAATTTAGCAAGCTAGCACAAGCTAGCTAACTAACCGGTTTTGGCGCCTGCGTGTCCAACAGAAAGCAGGCCAGCTCTGCGTCCGCAGGTCGAACCCAACCCAAGGTTCATCCTTGTTTGAAACAAGCTTCATTTACTTGGCGTATCGCCTCACTGTAATTACGGTCATATCTTATCTTATTTTCCGCTACGTCAGCGTCTGCAACATTTGCTGGTTTGAATGCCGTCCAATCGATGACTTGTATCCACTACAAAACTAACCTGCATACTGTCATTGGCTGGGGGAAACACACCCACTCCCACCCAGAAACGTCCCAAGTCAACCAAAACATTAAAATCCAGGCAGAGGACAGAGTCTCTGCAGACACAGTCACCACCACACATGTATGGAAGCCCATAAGGGATAATTGAACAGCATTACTTTTGTAGACAACCATTTTTGATTTTTTTTTTAGGAAAATGTTGATGACTCTATCTTGAAGTATTCACAGTAAAAGTAATTAATGTAGACAAATTGTCAGAATCTTGAGTATAATGAACAATATTTTTAACTGTAAACCATCTTTAATATGGAGTCCCCTAAAGAAGTTCTTTACCATTTAAAAAAAAAAACCTTTGATGAGAGTTTTTAACTTTGTTGGCCACATGCAAAGATTAATATGAGGCCTTTCTTCTATTTTGGTTAAAGCAGTCATAGCTTGTGAACAAAACCTGTTTTGAGGAATCTCATTTCATTTCTTATGTGCATCAGTTAGTTCCAGATACCATCACGATTACTACTCACTTATATGGTTGTCACAATCTTCAACACTGATTCTTTTCAATACCTCGTGTTTAAAACCAATAAAATCTGTTAATTTAATGATTGAGTGCCGTAGCTTTAAAAGAACATACATTTATTTAATAAGACAGGTGCATTGGCGACCTCAGTTTTTGGCAATTGAGACATTGTGCAGGAGTTTTTAATAATAATAAAACCAGAAATGACTCAATGTTAGATGTCTAGGACTTCTGTTTTTGTTGTGATGGTATCATATAGGTATCGATATCATTCGATTTTATTCAAATGTTTCAAAGTTTCAGAATCTGGTATCGTTACAACCCTACTCTGTGGGTGCACAAAGTAGTTCCAGATATTTTCTTGTTGGGGTGTGAACATTGTGTTCGCAACAAGTGTTTCCAGATACTGTTTGATGTTCAATTCTTCCAGGAACTTAAAAAAAGCAAAGCAAGTAGATAAAAATAGAGCTCTTGCACTATAGCTCATCTTAAAAATGTTCCCAGGTGCACTATGTTCTTCAGCACACTGCCCATCACATTTAAGACATTTTAAGGACAATAACAGTCTCTAAATGATTGGTTAATAATTTGGATTTCTCAAACTCTCTGCTGTTTCATTGGTTGGATCTGTTCATGCTGTGATGCTGTGACTCAGTGAAAGAGTGAAAGAGCGATCTGTTAACGATAAACTGAAGCCTGCAGGAGATAACTTACAGCAGAAGTCTCATTAACGTCCTTAAATGCAGCAGTTAAACGCAGAATGTGTTTTCCATGAAAGTCTATAAATCAGTTTGAGGTTCAGAGTTCTGAGAGTCGTTGGGGCCGAGACCACAGACCTCACATACGATCCTTCTAAACGGGGACGGCGTTCCTGCTGCCCTCGATGGCTTTCTGCGGTTATAAAAGGAACTCGGTTTCAACCCGTAACATTTTCTGCAGTGATTAAAGTATCTTCAGAGGACATCAGGCGTCCACGTGATGCTTCTTAGCCATGCATCAGCTCGCTGCACAGTGAACGAGTTAGAGGTGACAGCAAACAGAAACTTCTGCAAACAACTCGTGTTTTTAGTTTTACTGCTGCAGTGTGTTCCAATGTTTCCCCAAAGTTTTAAAGTTGTGTAATGACATGTTTGTGGTTTTTTCTATGTGATGAGTCATTGTGGTTTCTACGTCAGCGTTTAATGCAGTTACATTTTGTAAATCACAGTTGAAAATAATTTTAAAGAGAAAACTCACATGCATGCATGCTCAGACTGTGTGAGAAGTATACGAGCCATTATGTTATTAGTTTGTACAGTCTAAAGATAAAACTGTATTTTACTCTGGACTGTAGACTGACTTGTCGGCGCTGAGTCATCGCGGCCACAAAGTGCAGCTCACCTTTCAGACGACTTTTTATTTTACTTTAAGGCAGACATGTTGAAGGTCCTGGGACTGACTTTATCCAGCTCAGAACTGTAGAGGAGCGTTCAGTCTGTCAGACAGGAGAACACTGAATCAATCTGCTGCAGCTCAGTGTGGAGACTGAAGTCTAAATCTTTCTCCCATTTCTGTTCTCATTTGTTGCTTTATTCTGGAGGAAACTCTCCAGTCAAATATACTTTGCAGGATTTGTTTTGTTCCGTCAAATTCTTTTCTCATTCTAAGTTCTTTTGGCTGACTTTTCCAAACACCAGTTTAATATCCTCAACTCTAACGACAAGGACAGTTTGGATGTGAAAATGTACAGAGGAGTCTTTTTTAAAGAATCTTTAATCTTATCTAGATGTGTCAGGAAATGTCTTCAAATAGGACTCGAGAAAATCTCTGTGCCCTTTACAAACAGTTTAATGACTCCCAGCTCTATTAGCTCTGGTTTCCTTTGCACATTCTTGTTTTCTGGACGTCTGAAGGGAAATGACTGAGCTGTCACACCCTGCGTACTGTAAGCGAACTCTCTCTGGGCTGCTTTTCTCAGAGAATTATCTCACAGGGAGATGCAGTAATTTGTCATAATTGCCCTGAGTGATTTTATTCCTGAGCAAATCGTCCGTGTCTGTTATTTGTCAAGAAAAACTTCCGTGTTAACAACCCAGAGTGCTTTTCTTCAGCAGAGCTGGATCTGATTCTTCTCATGTGGGGCTTCTCACTTGACAAAAACCGCATGGAAAACACAATTATTATTTTTTTGCATTTTCAAGAGTTCCACGTTCAGACGACAACATTTTGATAACTACCGCCTTGCACACGGATCCCCTGTTACCACCAATTGTAAGCAATTAATTTGCATGTTAAGGGACTATTTTAATTCTGTTTTAAGGATACAAGTGCTAAGACAAAGAACTGCCACTAGTTTTTTTTTAATATAATTTGGGAACGTAAATGCACAGATGATGAAATCCAACTTCTATAGTGACTTACAAAACTGTTCAGTTGTATAGAAAATGTATGTATGTATGTATGTATGTATGTATGTATGTATGTATGTATATATTCAAGATTTAAAAAAACTTCATTGTGACAGAAAGTTACCGTTGGTAAATTTGCTCCAGTAACAAAAGCATTCACTCACATTAGACTCATATAAAATCATACCAAAAGTTCCATAAATAGGTAAAAGTACATGTGCAATGAATGTTTAAAATTGACTGTTTATCTAGCCTTGTTTTAAATGCAGTGTATAGCAGCTGGAATGAAATAGTTTTTGTAAGTCTTCTTTTTAGTCAATGGTACTCTGAAACAGCTGCCAGAGGGGAGCAGCTGAAACGAGTGGTGAAGGGCCCTCAGTGATGCAGACCGCTTTCCTCTCTGCTGCACGCATGTAATGTTCTGACAGTTGGATTTGGGTGGTGCCGGTAATTTAGCTGCATGTTTGATGATTCCAGTGAGTTTTTTCTTGCATTTCGGTGAGAAAGTTATACCAGGAAACCATGTTAAATGTCAGGACTGATTAAGTCTCCCATTAAGTCTCATGTTGTCATGATTTGGTCTGTTTTAGTTTTGTAATTCAGAGTTTAGATTTGTTTATCTCGTTTTAGTTCTCATTCTTCGATTGGTGTTTGTTTCCTAGTTTAGTCTCAAGTGTTTCCTGTGTTATTTTGTAATTTCATATTCTTGTGTCCCTCTATGTTCTAGTGTGTATTTTTGTTGTTACATTCTTAAGTTCTCTGTGTCATTAGTGTGCGTTTCCCTCCTGTTCTGATTGCCCTGATTGTCCTCACCTCTTTCCTGTTGGTCTCACCTGTGTTTGATTACCCTGTCTATTTAGTCTCTGAGTTTCTTGCCTTCTGTGTCAGATCATTGTCGTATGTCAGTCCATGGTGCATGTTAGTCTTCCTCCTCGTGGCGCCCAGTGTTTTTTACCCTTTGTAATTTTTTCCGTTCGAACATTTTTGAAAGTGAGTTTTTGTTTGCCTTTTGTATTTTTTGTTTTATTAAATTTTTTTGGGTTCTGCGGTTGGGTCCTCCTCTTTGTTTTTCAATGAACCGTGACACATGTACACCATAAAGCAGCAGAGGACAAGATGCCAACATGGTAACGTGTCTGTCAGGATAGCAGCTAAGTAATATCCACTCTGCAATCCAAATGTGGTCAGTTCTGGATAATAAAAAAGGGTATTGCCAAACTTGAGGCTTCAAATGGTAGTTGAAAAACCAATGAGTGACATAATGTTGGCTTCGCCCACTACTTATACAGTCTGGCGAATGAGAGTGTGTACACTGTGTGTGTGCTTGATGTGCCGTCAGATGATGAGGTCATGGAGTTGTTTTGCGTGTGTGCTGATTTGAGGAGACTCGAACAAACTGCAGTTATTTTACGAAACAACGAGGAGAGAGAGTGTAGTTTGCGGTTCTCTTTGCTCTGTCATGAACACATCTCGTTCTGGTGTCACATAAGGATGTGACGCTTGTGAAGTGAGAACACACACATGATTTGAGTAACACTTTAATGACAGGAGGAGGGTCAAACGATTTGCAGATGACACCGTCCTTTCAACTGAAAAGATGAGACACTCTTTGCTTTTCTATCTAAGTGAGGACCGAGGGAAAAGATTTTAACCTCTGAGTGATGTCAAACATCTGGAGTCTGGTTTAGGATGGACGTGTTACTGATACGAAGTAGTAAGCATTGCATGATGCATAATGCAAATATGAGCCTTGAAGAGAGCAGAGTGTGTGTGTGGATCACAGACCACAGGAGGGTGTTTCCCTGCTGCTGTGGTCCACTGTCCTTTGATGCTCCTCTCTTTTTGAAGCCACCAAAAACAGAAGACGTGATCATATTTCCCAAAACACGTAGCGTGTAACAATTCTTCTTAAATTATGAAAAAAAATTTGCTAGTGAATAAGTGTGTAGTTTAAACGTACAGTATGTAAAATCCGCCGCTAGGGAGCTCTCAATCAAAACAATAACAAAAGATGACGTCGAGGCTTACGGTGTATTTTGGGAGTAAAAACTAACGAAAAAATACGAACGGGAGAAACCGACCTGAGAAAGACCATATGTGTACTGACGATGTATCCAAGTATAATTTACATGACGTTTTATATCACAGCAGCACATACAGCAACAGAACGGCAGCTTTCAGTAGCAGCTAGCGCTAGCTTATGCAACGGTCTTTGACGTAACATCCGGTGTTTCCTTGACAACGATCAACATTTCCTGTCTACCGTGGCGGCTCATCATGGCGGCCGCCTACAAGACACGGCCCGTTACAACTATAAAATTATGGATTTCTCTGGCTTTGACAACTTTTGGAAATATTTGAGGTGATGTAAGTACTGAACTAAAAAATATATATAACATGGGTTTAGTCCATTTTTAATTGAAGTTAGATATTTTAATGTAAACATTAGCAAGCAATTCTACATACTGTACCTTTAAGCCAGTGGCAAATAACATGCATATCTTAAAGGTAATGGATGTTTATGAATAATATACCATGATAGAGGGTATAATCAACGAAAAAATGCCATTTGTTTTTCTACTGTAAATACATACATACATACATACATACATACATACATACATACATACATACATACATACATACATACATACATACGCACAGGCACACAAAATACCCTGAACTTTAACAGTGAGGTGAAAGTCATGCTCTGTTTTTAAACTATTTGTGTTAGGTATAAACTGACTCCTATTGAGAGAGGGGGGCATCCATTGTGGGACATCCTTCCATGGTAAATAAAATGTTTCATCTTTGGCCTTTTACAGATTGTGGTTCTGTAACAGCTCAATAAAGACGTTTTGCTGTTATTACGCCTTACACACTACATCTTTAACAGTGACATTAGTGTCCTTTAGTGTGTGGATTCACATTGCATTACATTGGTGTGTTCATGGCGTGCACTACACATGCATTCAGCCATATATACACAGGGCTGTTCCACCTTGCCCTCCAGTGTTACTCATCTCCACCCTCTTTCCCTCATTACACCTCTGTTACAACCTTAGAGGCAGAATTGGGGCGTAAAAACTTCTAACTACAATTCTACAATACAATATAGGTGCAAACGAACAGCTTTAAGTCTGATCGGACACAGACCTGGATGATAGAGTTTAGGTAAAGAGGAGCTGTTTTTGTTGCTGTTTTTTGTGAGCGAGCAGCGGGGTTTGAAATTTGATGCAAGCAGAATTGGAGCCAGTGGAGTGGAGGGAGATGAACAGTGGATTGGCACATGCTCTAATGGGTTGAAGACCAGTCTCGCTGCTGCATTGGTTTGATATTTCCATGTAGAAAGCCTACCATTATGCCTCCTTGGGTTACGCTTTGCATGAGGGGTGTAAGGGGTCTAGTATTCCCAATCAAATGGAAATCTGTGAGCACCATTTTTGAGTTGAGGCAAACTAGTAAATGTTCAACAAAAATATACTTTAATGAATGTGCAGCTCAGCCCTCATCCCTGCTCTATTAGCCTCACACTGAGTGTTGCTTTTCAATAAACGCAGGACTCATTGCGTGAAACCCTTACATGTACATCTGCAGGCAGTTTAAATAATCTGCCACCAGTTTATAGCCATTGAGTTTTATTTGGCTGGCAGTCTAGTGTGTCTACTTAGAAAATGTAATCAATGAATACATTAATTATCATCCATAGGTAAAGTTGTATCCTTGCATGTGTTTTATTATTACTTTGAGATGTTCTGGGTGACAATAAGGTTCATACAGGTATCAGCTCACAAACATTGTGCACTCTACTCCAGCATGGGCGATCAAAAGAGCCAAGGTCAAAGGTGGAATGAGTCCACCACCGTTTCAGCAGCGTTTCATGTGTTAATGTGTAATATGTAACACAACACATTTAATATCTATCTATCTATCTATCTATCTATCTATCTATCTATCTATCTATCTATCTATCTATCTATCTATCAATCAAAAAACATCCACACATACATACATACATTGGTTATCTTTTGTACCTGTTTCTGTTACATTTTCCTATTGCTTTCATTGATTTAAATATTCTTTTGTCCCGGTTGTATCTCAGACCCAAACCTCCTGTATGTCATCTTTCAGCAGCTTCAAAGTTTTACGGGGCAGAGCTCTCCTTCGAGCTTCAGCTCCGCTTGTGTATCTCAGCTGTCATAGAGCCTGTATTTCCTCCTCGCTGACTGGAGTCACTCCAGCGTCCTCGTCCTCGACCCAGAACACTCGTTATCTGAAGCTGGAAGAGCTCAGCTTTCCTGTTTGCAATAACGTTTTTTTAAATTGTGAAGTTTATGATGAAAGATTTCTATTACTTCCAATGTCAGCATGACCAAAAACCACAGCTTTGTGCAGAGCTCTACAACCTAACGAAGGTGGTGACAAACTGTTGACTTAATGTTACCGTTCTTCACAACAACATATCTGTCACTTAAGATTTATTATCGACAGTTATTTTTATTTTGTATTGGTACTAAAGTCTTATAAAAGAAGCAAAGCAAATCTGAAATATTGTTTCTTTTTGAGGCACTTTTTCCAAAGCACGACAGATAAGGAAAGTCTTCTGATGTTCCCACATTACCAAATTAGTATTTTTTTCTTGTTACTTAGTATTGTATTCATCATTAATTTGACAATACAGAGATAATCAGAGGGGTTCTAAACAAACTTCTATATAAGAATATTGTGGTATATTTGAAAACATGGTGATACAGATGTATCCTTGTGTCATCTGATACATTAGTCGGGCTCTAACATTCGTCTGAGATTCAAAACAACACGGAGGCTTTTAATTTGTGTTCATCCTTTAATCTTTAATGGTGAAGCAGAAAACAAAAACAGAACAATACCGTAAAATAAATTAGATTAGAAAAATGCCACAAGCACATTTGATTTGTACAACAAAGCAATGCAACATACTGGAATCTTGATTTCCATATATACAGAATAAAAAATAGACTTTTTATTCTTTGTCCACCTCGTTCAGTGTCATTATTTTTTGTCTTAATAAAAAGAACAAAGTCTGAACAAATAGAACCACTTTTTACTCCTTTTTTTTTTCAGCTTTTTTTTTCTGTCTTGACAGTCTGTGTTCGTCCGTGTCCACACTGGATGGACCATGAATTTGTCCCAAAGAGTCCAATAGAAGAGGGTCCACTCTCTTCCAGAACAAAATCAAAAAAAAAAAAAAAAAAAAACAACACATTGTGACTTCATAAAAAAGGGAAAATACTGAACCTTTTGGTGAACAATACTGATAAAACACAGACAACACAGAACACTCAGAAATGAACAAATCTGATTGGACGTGTTTGTTTTCTCCCAAAGCAGAGCGAGGGGACTTAAGGAGGCGATATTATTACAGAGTAAATAATTATGGGTAATGGAGTCTTCTTGTGCAGTAACGTCAAAAAAGGAAATACATCAAAACTGTAAAAAAAAAAGAAGTGGAAATTTGTTCTAAAATGAACTAAAACTACATTAATCTGCAACAAAAACTAAAAAGACTTCATGAGTTACGCCAGCCTTGTTGATTAAAACAAAACTTTAAAGATGAATCAGACTTTAGACAAACTGAAATGTACGATTCCGTATCAAAATAGACATACATCAGAATTTCTTTTTCTTTTTCTTTCTCAGCATCATTGAACATAACTTACATTTTCTCAGTCACACAAAGTGCACAAAGTCGACTCTTTGGTGTTCTAAAGCAAACTAAAACTGGACGCAAACACAAAAACTTTGATGACCTTCTCAAAGAGACACTCTAAGAATCTATCTATCTGAAATTACTGTTAGCATCTTTGTCCCTAGTAAACAGCAAACTGTTAGCTGCTCATCACTTCAAACCAAAACATGGATTTCATTTTGAATTTCTCCTGTAAATCCAAAGATGTTCATTGTTCATTAAAAGGGTTAACTTGTGATTGTATTCATAGAGGCTCTGTAAAAGGTTTACATTGTCATTAAAGAAAGAAAAAAAACGTGAAAACACCTTCATTTTTATCCATAGTGCAAATTTGTTTCAGACACAATAAAATGTCTTTATCAGGTTCAAAATGGTGAAAATTAAATAATTAATTCAATTAATTAAAATCTATGGCATTACAATACTATATTTTGATTTAAGAGAGGAAAAAGGGCTGAAGAGATGAAGTTTTTTGTTTGTAGTGTGCAAAGATGAAACGACTTGAGTATTCTTTGCTAATGCTAACCACCTCTAGCTAGCTACTTTGCACTTTGTAAACATCCACCATAGACAATGATATTAAAGTATTTCAAGGGTTTTAATTTGATAATATTATATATATATTAAGGCTAATGACAAGTCAGTAACATTAGCTAGAGCAATATTCGTTAACGTTATTCCGGCTCTCTGAATTGAAAGCACGTAAACACACTGAAGTCGGGAGAATGATTTCCCAACTCGTAAACTGGGACAACATGGTTGCAGCGGTATGCTAACTTGTTATCTGTTCATTTATCCAATCAGAAGCCTCCACAGCTCAAGTTTCTTAAGCTGCAGTTCCTCTAAGAGCAAAAATCTGCTTAAAAATAGCAACTTTTATTCAATGTGATCAAAAACTATTTTTTTTTAAGAAAAGTTGTTTGAATGATCTCTTTCAGCGTCTTAATGTGACTGTTGGTGAAAATGTCATGAATCTTTTCATTGTGTTTCTGTTGTCTTTAAGTCCTCTGCGTTAAAAACCTACACATGATTCTTCAGGCTGACTTTGTTATTGTCAGATTAGCTATAACTTGATTTCTTTATTTGGATGCCAACAAACATGATTAAAGAGGGATTCAGTATTTCTCTTGTCAGACGTTTATTACCCGCACTTTCGGAAGGCTTTAACACAAAATTAGTACTTCAAGTTGTACAAAAAAAAAAAAACATTTCAATGTCAGTGAACAGCTAATTTTAGATTTAGACAAATTTAAAAAGTCCAAACACTGTAAATATTTTAAATATTTTTTTATTATTCAGTCTTCCTTCTGTCCTTCAGAAGACTCTGACCTCAGAGCTTATCATGGGGAATCAAACCTGTGGCCTTTGTGGAGTGGACACCCCACTCTGCCCTCTCTCTATCTTCAGTCTGGTCTGAACACAAGTGTCGCTATAGTGCAAAACATTAAAAAAACGTAAGCAACGTTTCTTTTAAAAAAAACAACAACAAAGCAGACAAAATAACACAAAATGCAGCCAAACAAAATATTATTAACAACAATAACAATAATATTATTAATATACTTACTGACAATAATAATTATAACATCAACATGGTAACCATGGTAACATAAAGAAGTGTTTGGTTCCAGCAGCGGGGCCAACTTGTTTCTTTCAAGTATCTCTCAACACACACACACACACACACACACAAATCAAAAATGTATACTTCCAAATAATAAAACAAAAGTCTTCTTCTTTCTTCCTCGTACGTTTTGAAAAGTAAACAGTTGGGGAACAAAAACAAAGTAAAATACAATAAGATCGTAATACGTGAAACAAGTTGCATAGTTTTGAGATTTGTTTGTTAGTAGTTTTTCATGCACCTCGTCTCTCCGAGATCTGACGGGTCGAGTGGTGCTTGAACGTCTCAGCCACATAAATACGCCACGCTCTCTCCTTTTGTAACAAAAATATATTAGATATTCTTTTTTCTATCTTTTTTTCATCTCTTTTTCTTTTTTTTTTGAAAGTGCCATCGAGACTCTTTCTGAGTTCTGTTGGACGAGGATGGAAAGTTTTTATTCCAGAGAGTGGTCACTCCGAGTGACGGAGGGAGGAGGCGAGGAATCAGACACAGACAATAAAAGTGACTATGATCCAAAAGTTCATCTTTCTCTCTTCCCTCCGTCTCCCCCTCCACCTCTCTCTCCAGGTTCAGCAGCCCCCCTCCTTTGGGGTCCACGCCAGTCCAGTTTGTTCTGGTTTGATCGGGTTCAGATGTGTTTACGAGCAGCCACACTCCTCCACGATCATGTTCTGGATGTCCTTTTTGATGATCTTTTGCTCCTCGTTGTAGTACAGCATGGACATGGCTCGTAGCCGAGTGGGGACGCAGCAGGACCTCAGGTTCTGGAAGGGGCTGTAGCCCCTCATGCGATAGTGACTGATGACGGTGGAGTGAAAGGACAACGTTGACCCTGTGATGCTCGCCACGTGGGAGGGGCACTCGCCCTCGCAGTAGTTGGCATGGTAACCAGATGGTGCGATTATCCAGTCGTTCCAGCCGATATCTTTGAAGTTGACGTAGAACTGCCGTTTGCAGCAGACACGGACCTTCCCATCACACTCTAGCCCTCGCTTCCGGCGCCGTCGCGAGTCGCTGCCATCCTCCTGCCGCACCACTGCCATGAGGAAGGGTCGGTGAGACTGCTCCCGCTGGTTGGTGCGCTGCGATGTCTCTGAGCCGCCGGAAACCAGGACAGGTGTCGCTCCTGCATCGGCGCAGAGCGGGCAGGACACCCTGAGGCGCAATGTGGTGCTCTCAGAGCTCTGCAACAGTGCCTGCACTGCCGCTGACACAGGGAAGGTGTGCCAGCCGCTGCGACGCGTATCAACAGTTTTCTCAGCTAACAGGTCATCGTCCTGCGGCAGGGACAGGCGTCCGTTGGGGAGCAGGCGCTGCTGGAAGAGGCGAATGGTGACTTTCGCTCGGCTGCGATTGGTCTTCGCCAAACGAAGGAAGAGCCAGACGTTAGCCTGCTCCACCAGAGAGAGGTCACCTCCTTCTTTAGAAAGGACGAAGTTCACCGTGCCCTGAGACTCGCCTGACAGGAGAGAGAGAGAGAGGGGTTACAACAATGCTCAAATCTATACATTAATTACCTATTTTTATTCATACAGCACCACATCATAAAGTCATCTGAGGTTGTTTATATATAACTCTGGTCTCTGATTGGCTGTAATTTCCCTCAAACATTTAACAAGTCAACAGTTTATCCTCAATGTTTATTGCAGTAAACTGCAGGTAACCATAGCAACAGAGCTTCAGGCTTAGTCAGCAGTTAACTCAGTGGTGAAACAAAACTAACCACGACTTTAACTGATGGACAACCACACACCCACACACACACACCCACGCACACACCCACACACACACACTCACACACGCACACACGCACACACACACACACACACACACACACACACACACACACACACACACAACAAAACACATACAATGAGTGTGGCCACATCTGAGCTACAGAGTCATCTACACACAGCACACACTTATCATTATGTTACCATCTCTAACATGACCTCATAGACACACACACACACGCACTCTGATTGGCCTCTTCCTGCTGACTCAGCAGCGGTGGTCAGAGGTTTTGGAGTCTAATGGTTCCCACCAGGAGCTCCGTGCCATTACAGAAGCAAGACTGAAAACTGAATGAACAGTTTATAAAAGTGAAACCTTTCGGATCCGTTACCTCACGGGGAATTATGGGAAAATGTAAAAGCTTCATGTCAGCAGGAGAGGAGCTGAGAGTGATTAGAGAAGAACGTTTTTGCAGCTTGTTGTTTGGATGTTAGTTTTAGGTATCAAGTTATGTCTAAGTTAGTTTTTAGGCTTGACAACATTTTTAAATTTTACTGCTCATGATCGCAATCACTAAAAACAAACTCAGCAATCGATGCAGCAGTAGACCATCAACTCCTGTGTTCTGTGAGGAAAATCTCTGTTTTTATTAAAGTAGTCTGGTTTCTTTGTAGAGAGTGATGTAACAGATGTTTGTGGTAAAAAAAAAATCATCTTCCTCTCTAGCAAAAGGTCTGCCTCTGTAGGGATCCTTTCTGTGACTTTGTCAGACACGTAGAATAACAATCTGAGCCTGTCAGGGACCAAAACAACAACTTTTAGTGGACACACTTTGATCCATCAACGATTATGTTGCAGGCATTACAGCCTGATTCACTGCTGCAGGATGAACAAATCTACTGGAGACATTAACAAACATTTTTGTAACTCTTATTTAGAGCCATGAATCAACCTTTTTGGCTTTCATTCTTCTTTCTCAAACTGTGCAGACACATGAAAAAGTTTGAAGCCCAAACAAGCAAAGCACGGAAATGCAGCGTGTAAACTGTCACTCAACCACACACATAAACACACATGTGCAGAGCTGTACTTAAAAAAACATTTCCGAAAAACCTCCAGGCCAGACAGCGAGCTAATCAGCAGGTTAGAGACCCAATTACCTTCCAGCGTCATTACATAACATCCATGCATCACCTTTTCTCTCTCTCTCTCTCTCTCTGATGTCTCTCACTCGTGGGCGTCCATACAGAAAATCAAAGTCACGATCTAGGAGTTTATGAATGTCAGAAGCAGTGATGCTCTGTTAAACGGTGTGAATGGGCGGCCCGTCTGTGTGAGTGCGTGTGTGTGTGCGGAGGCGTGCAGCACTTCAGCGAGTCCATTAACGCCGTTTAACCGGCAATTCGGAGGCGATTATCTCACTTACATCATCGTCACTTCAGAGAGATTAAAAAGTGAAAGCCCTGTTCATTCATTGTTTCTCAGAATAGTGTTTGTGATGCTGATTTAAGCAACTGAAGAATAAAAGTCTTTGTTTGAACTGCAGCAGCTTTGAAACAAAGACAGCGATCCAATCTGTTGGTGTGACGCTAATAGTGCTGCTGACAAAGACCATCAGTCTGTTGGCTTTCCACATTTTCTTCCTGTCTGTGAATGAATCTAAAAACAAGTATCCTGTGGGTGTCACACACTGAAGAAGCTCCACTGTGAAAACTTTTTAAAATGTTAAACAGGTTGCTTTATCACACATCCACATGCACAACCACACACACAGAGAAGAGGAATGACAGACCTAAGAAGAAAAACAGTTTTAACGCTACTCATTTTGAAAATCAAAAGCAGTTTTGGTCAAAATGTATGCGATTCCATGTCTTTCTTTGTGCACGATTAACAATATCTGCAGGTAGAGAAAAAGAAAAAAGATGGACGGTTATATCATCCTGAGACTGATGCTGGTTGTTGCTGTGCATTATAAAATCTCACTCAGAGTCTTAAGAAGACTAAGTCTGTCTGAATGTACTAAATGTTTAAAAAGTTCCTGCGGCTCTCCGAGGAAATACTAATAGCACGTTCGCGGCTGAGAGCAGCAGCTGTAACAGCGAGCGGAGTCAGACAGAAGGCAGCGGTGTGTGTTCATGCAGAGCCGCTTATTATGACTGTAATGACAGACGAGCTGTGGACGGACGCCTGCTACGTCTGTGGGGTTTGAGCACACATGTTGTTCAGAGCTGTGTCACACGTCTGTCTGCAGAAACCCTGAGGAATGACAGAAGAGAGGCACTGCTGTTGAAACAGCTTATTGAAGTAAATGTGCTGAGTAACGGATCAAAAGTTACAAAATATCTCTTCATTTTAAACTGTAGCATGAGAGTTTCATAAAGTCTGAAGAGAAATGGAGTAAAGTTTCTAGGGATGTCCTGGGCTGAAACATTTGTGATAAAGTGAGACTCTAACAGACTCAGCTCCACTGAGGTTAGAATTCCTTGACTGCAACTAAAGCTACAAATACAGCTTTTATTCCAGCGGACAGATTCAGTATTTGAAATATTGTAAAGTAGCTCAAGAAGAAGAAGACATGTACAGCTTTTAAAGTGCTTAAAAACCTTTTTTTCCCATTAACTGATTAGCTGGTCTTTTAACTATTTCTTTAAGATCTAAATGCAACACACATAGAACGGATGTCCACATACTTTGGACACTTAATGTCGTACTTTCAACTCTTCTTATGAACCAGATCCTGTTGTCTCAGGATTTTGCAAAAGTGTTCAACTGATTTTACTTAAAAGTTGAAGAAGTTAATGTCTCTGCAGGATATTTTTCAGCTAAAGTGAGACTAAAGGCTGGCTGAAAGAAAGGGAATAAATCAAAACTCAGATGACGATGGGAAGTGTCGTGGAATTATTTTTCATGTGTTAAAATACTTTAAAAAACCTCAACATAGCAGGTAAGTAGAGCCCAGCAGCTCATTTGCACTCAGACGTTTCTGTTTCAGGAATCTGTCCGACTTCTGCAAGCCTTCTACTCACAGCTCATCTCCCTGTGTGTGTGTGTGTGTGTGTGTGTGTGTGTGTGTGTGTGTGTGTGTGTGTGTGTGTGTGTGTGTGTGTGTGTGTGTGTGTGTGTGTGTGTGTGTACTCCCCCTCCATTAACAGAAGACTGATCTTTACAAACCGATGTCTCAACAACTCATAAAACTTAATTTCTGGCCCTCGTCTGCTCTGTTTCTCTTTCAGTGTCTGCGTTTGGACAGCTTAGCCATGATGGAGGAGAGTGTGTATTAAAAACTGAAACACACACGCACACATACAGATACACACGCACACAGATTATTTCTGACAAGAGATTTTCTGAAAATGTTAAAGACATGTACGAACCTAAGATGCTCTTTTCAACTTGTTAAAAATGCAGTTGTATCCAATTCCCCCTCAATATTAATAAAAACTGTTTTTTTATACAAAAGAAAAAAATCAAGGCCTTTAAAAGCAAGTCAGCCATCAATAACCCCCCTTAATGCATTGAATGCCCAGTTATGGCCAACATTTTACATTAGACTAGGTAAGCTGTTTATCCTTCATCCGTCATCACTTTCCAGTTTGGACCAACACCTGGTATATACCATCAAACACCAAGTTTAGGACATTAATAACACATTGAGACCATCAAGCACCAATATATGATGATTCTGACCCATACAGACCAACTATTACTCAAATAAATGATCCAAGAATGACCAAAGCCATTAATAACCCAATTTTGACCATTTAAATTCAAGTTAAATAATCTAAACCCAATTTAAAACCATTACTCTTGAGTTCAGACTGGCAGGTTAGCTATTTGCCCAACTGAATACGCAGTTCAGGCTATCATTTCACAATTTAGACAATCAAACACCACATTTACACTCATCCTCATCAGATTTCCATAGTGTGAACTCGACTCTCTGAAGCCGAAATCAGGAGAGAAAAAGTGACATTTGAGCCAAAGAGCATCATCTTCGTCGTTGGCAGCTGCCTCCAAACTATTTCTAAGACTCCCATTAAGCCTCAGGGCTTACTATGACTCTGATTTATCATATGAAGCCTCTCTGAGTAGCTAACAAATCTAACCAAGAGATCCTGCCATGATTTGACACAAACACTGAATGTTGTTAAAAGGAGTTTAGGTCAGTGGTGAACCTCTTTAAACCCTCAGTAATCCCTCGTACAAACACACACAGAGCAAACACACTCATCTGTTCAGCAGACGTTTGAAAAGTTCAGACACCTGAAGCTTTGAGGAAAACTGGCTGTGCTAGAGGGTCAATGAGACTTTTCAAAATATGTAAGTACCAGATGAGCTATTGAGTTATTGGAAAAGCAAAATCTTTGATGTAGCTCTGCTTCTACAAAATCCCACCATGTTTAAATCAAAGTTTCTGTCAAGGCTGCAAACTGATAAACAATTTTGATCGATTAATCTTCAGGAAGTGATCATCCTTGAGCACTAGGTGATCAAGCCTTGGTGCCATAAACAAGTTTTAAACCTGCTTTCTGTCTAATGTCCAGCAGGGGTTGTAAAAAGTAGTCTGATTTTATTATATAGAAGTCTATATGAGAAAATGTGATTTATTCTCTCAGTAAACATTTTCCTAATGAGTTTAATCTCCAGTTTCAAGTCTTCTTCAATACAGCATGATGTTCATAAATGATGATCCCATTTAGAGTCAAAAAGACCAGAAAGAGGGAGGAGTTACCTGTGATTGACAAGTCACTAAGATGGGAAACTATAAATGTTATGTTCAGTGTTTGGTTGTACTAAAAAAAAAACTGAGGAGATGACTCTTCATGATGTCAGTAAGAATGCTTCAATTAAGGAAGTGATCCTATTCGGACAAGTGGGTGGAGTTGGAGAATAGCGCTAGCTCCACCCACTTGTCCCAATATGGTCACTTATTTCTCACAATGGAACAAGATGGCGACAACTACAACTCCAAATCTGAGGCTTGAGAGCACCTAAACGCACCGTGTAAGTTTGGGAGGAGGAGCAACTTGACGTAATTTTGGATTTTATGTTGACACCAGTGAACACACCCTCTGTTTTTCTGTGTTTACTGAGACTATGACAATGAACAGCACACACACATACACACACACACAATCACATACAGGCTAAACCCATCTGTCCAAACATACACTGTGAGTACTTGTGTGTGTTTTGCATTGTCTGTTGTAATCCCTCCTTCAATGGATGAGCTGCATTTAACAGACTGAGCAAACCTCTCTCTGTGTGTGTGTGCCCTTCAGCTATTTGTTTAAACGTGCATCTTTGTTTGTGTACTGACCGACTGTGTTTGTGTGCTTTCTTGTCAGGGAGGGGATCAAAACAGTTCAACTTTTCTTCTTCTGAAGCTATCCACAAACTTGCTGCTGCTACTGCACACGCTCAGAAAGAAAGAGAGAAAGAAAGAAAGACAGAAAGAAACAGAAGCTTCTGGTGGGATTCACAGTTTGCACAGCTGTTTCCTCCTTTCCTCTCCTTCCCACTCTCTAAAAGGTAAAATTATCTCTCTCTCTTTGCAGTGAACACATGGAAGAGAACAATGGAGTGATGAAGAAGAGATATTTCAGAGGAGCTATGAGTAGAGTGGGGTTTTTCTGACAGATGTGAAGGAATTTGAAGCAATCCGTGGATCTACATATGCATGTAATGTGTTTGGATTAAATTTTTCTCTGGATTTGGATCGTGGGGACCCTTGTCACTGCAGCAGGGACTGTGTTTGTTGGAATATTATGATCAGGAGAGTTCAGTAAATCTTCAAATGACAAGTCAACAGACAGCAAAAGTGGTTGTTGGTGGTCTGACAGATGTGTAGATTGTGGCTACTCTAGTTGTTGGATCTTAAAATAGTTTACATGGTCCTAATCACAAGAATTGTAGCTTTCTAACGATGTATGGCATGAGTGATATATATAAACAGCAGTTGTGTTATCGGTGATAATGTGAGAACAACCTCCAACCTGTGTGTGTGTGGGGGGGGGGGGGGGGTTTGTTTGACTCTAAACAAGCTAGAATCAAACTATGTAGAGGCTGTTTTTTTACAATGCACCTCAGGAAAACTGTGTTCCTTTTGAAAGGATCACAGTCAGCCTTTTCTTTCTGTCTTTGAGTTTACTTTAGGAGGGATCAGTGGGCTGGGTCCCCCCAATTACCCCTCCTCCCCCCCCCAATAAAACACACACAAACACACACACACTGAATGCAGTCTGTGTTTAACGATGAAGGAGTGTATCAGAAACAACCAATACATTTACATATTAGTGTGTAAACGCCTTTACATTAAAGTTTACAGAGCAAGGCACTAAGACAGGTTGTGGGTTCACTTTAAGAGAGGAGAGAGTCGAGTTTTAACAATTCAGTCAAATGTAAAGCGCTTCAGGAACGGGCTCTTTAACATGTTAACATGAGTTTAAAGGCCCTTCAGAAGATGCTCAGGAGGAGTTTAATGAGTCATCTGGAGGGGAGTGTCCCAAAAATAAACCATGTGTATAAAAAGACAATACAAATCATGAATAACTGAAGAATGTCCAAAATAAGGAGCACATGTTTGTGTGAACAGCAAGTTGTTTAGAAAAGTGTCATTATAAGGACTGTCACTAAAACTGTAAACCTGCACATAAAGTACTACATGATACGAATAAACTCCTTAGCAACCTAATGCTAAGCTTAACTGTGTAGACAAAGAAGTGTTTTGATCAGTGGATTTAATGACTGAATATTACAGCATGAACTGTTCTGGTTCAGAGTGTTTCTTTTTGACACGCTGTTCTTGTTCAAGCTCCTTAAAAAGTTGCTCTGCTGCTTTAAAATTGTCCGATCAAAGTGTTTAAACGGTGATGTAAACAATGACAGTGCTAATGGAGTCAAAGTCAAAGTTTACTTGGGCGTGTGAATCCCTCAGTAGGGACTGTCAGGCTCAGCCTCGCCTGCGTGGGACAGAAATCTGCTCCAAAGCCCGAGAGTCGACGCCCTGCTCGGCCTTATTGGCACCACATGTGAGTCAGTGGGCTGTGTTAGTAAACACACACACACACACACACACACACACATGCACACACACTGAACAGCTCGTGATGTGAAACTGAATCTGTGTAACGCTGTCAAACGGACGGTAAACAAAAGTGGGGAGGAGGTATTAAAGCAGCCTCGCCTTCTGACTAGAGGAATGTCCCGAATGACAAACTCGCTCATCGTCAGACGGGAGAGAGAGGAAGTCTCGTCTGGACTGACTTCAGACACCAGAACACACACAGACCAGAACACACACGCTAGTGAGAAGTCCTTCCTGATGCAGAGCTGATGAGGCCTCAGTCATTTTAAACTTGTTCAGTTTTGCAGATCAAATAAAAAAAAGAGAAGAGACCTGAAGAAAGAAGGTACATGAAAAGAGGAGGATGGTAAAACCCAACTTTTTGAGGGTTTAATAAACAGATTATTAACTGGTGTCAGATTCTCCTTTTGCAGATTTTTCATTCTTATCTTCTTATCGACATTCCAGTGACTGAATGTTTCATAGATTTATGGAGCCGATTCATATATCAAGCTGATTCATAGACTTGATAACGATGGTGCACAAACTCAAATCCGTTCAAGTGTATTTGTCTCATTTCTTGTCAGAGATATGTCGTAACACTTATTTTACGTAACACACGTTCTCCTGACAAGTCCAGATAAACATCTTAAGTCAAGATGTAAAAAGCAAGGAGGCCTGAAGTGCTTGTAAAGAGTAAAAATAGCTGACAATGTAGCAGGAAAAATGTACTTTTTAAGTGTCTTGAAATGTGATGGATTTAGATTTAGAGATCTCATTTCAAGAAACTCAACGAGTACATTTTGCAAGCTGCATTGGCAGATAGACACCTGCCAGGTACAGTAACCAATCACAGCTGAGATCTGTGTTTGATGCACATCAAAGCGAGCTGCAGCCTGAAGGTGTTCAGACTGCACCAAAACACAACAATTAGAGGCCAGGCGAAGCTAAAATCCGAATGGATGTGAACTGATATAAATGTGCTCCAGATGCTTCAAAGTGAGGAAAAAATGTCAGTTCATCCTGAAGCTCAAACCTGTGTCTGAACCCTGGTTCTCTTCACTTTGTGTTGTTTTTTTTTTACTTTCTTTGATGATTGGAGAAAGAAGCCACCATATCTGGGAAAAAGACTGAAGCTGGAAAGAATATGTGGTTAGAAATCATAAAGTATGCACAAAGCTAATTCCTTAGCTGGCTAAACAGCTAGTTAAACACGTTTTGTTTGTATGTCTTTTTTTGACAGGACAGTGGAAAGAGAAGGAAATCGGGGAGAGAGAGTTGGGTAGACGTGCAGGAAAGGAGCCGGCTATACTGAGGGCGTGCAACCCAACCGCCAGGCCAACCAGCACCCAGGGTTGTATCATTTATTAGCCAAAAAGATGACAGCTACCTTCTGCAGGGAAAAAAATCCAACAACAATCATGACTCCATGCACAAATAAGTCCATGTATGACAAACAGTGAACAAGCTAAAAGTCCAGGCATGGTTTTTACAGACACAGATAGCTGCTCCAGTGGACACTAGAAGAACTGCAGTCTTATTACTACAGTTTAGTTAGTGATGGATGAAGCTGACAGTTTTAAAAGGGGACGTAGGTGACAGAACAGAAACTCTTCAAACGTATCATTTCTACAAACTCTGGCTAACGTTCTACTTAAAGAACAAAATATACTTCCTGCGTTTGAACTTTGGCCATAAATCAGGAGGTAAAGACTCAACCAGTAATTTCTTGTGGTTTTAGGCCGTGTGTTCTGTAGCTTTGTGCTGATGCATTTCATGTATTCCTGGGTACATCCATTGCAAGCTGCTGCAGAGGAACGCAATTAAACCAAACGAAGTGAAACTGTAGCACAACAAGACAAACAACTAGAGGTTCTGGGTAGTTAAACACAGCCTCTGTTTCCATTATTAACGTGCTAAATTTGTCCTGTCACATGCTTTGGCTGTTTGAACCAAATAAAAGTGGTCTGTCAAATTATTCCAGCTGTGAAATCCAACAAATTCAGTGACAAACGTGAAGACGAAAACAAGCAGAGAGACTGTGGGAAACAGAGTTGGGACAGCCTCTTCTTCATCAAACTGACTTCAGCTGTCAGATGTCGTGTTTGCAGCACTTTTTTAATGTGTTTTCATTGTTTTCACATAGGGATTTCATGGCATTTTTTCCATTTCCAGACTTGGTCTACAAACCAGATCTCCCTCTTGGGACAATAAAGTTTTGAGCTAAATTGAAGTTGAAGTTGCCAGCTTGTAACTCCCACTGTGTGTCTGCGTTCCCAGGCCACTTTATTTATAATGAGAGAGCAGATAAGCAGTCCAATCTGACAGTCAACTGTTCCCATCTCAAAATACCAAAATGCCAAAGAGACTCTGCTGCTGCCGGCTCGGGTTCACAGGCAAAGTTAGACACAAAGACGGAGATCAGATCTTCTATAAAACCTTGATGTCTGTTTGATGAGCAAATATAAGACTAAACCTGAGCAGTCTACAGAGAGAGGACGGACGCAAGACGTCAGGGGCGAGAAGCTTTCAACCGAATGCAAATAAACCTGTCATGGTCCGCCTGAACTTTCTCTACTGCTGGATTTTTTCTTTGCTTAAACATCCTCCAAGAGGCCGATCAAATCTGAACTTTAGGTGCACTGTTGCATTTCCATCTGTATCTGTAAAATATGAACTCGCTGATATAAGTCGGGAGTTTTCAGACTACAGTGAGGTCTAAATAAGATAACTAAAAACATGAATAATGTTTTTAAAAAATGACAATTATTCAGAATCCATTAAACATGCTGTAATGTCTGCAACACAATCGTTGATGGATCAAAGTGTGTCCACTAAAAGTTGTTGTTTTTGTCCCTGACAAGCTCAGATTGTTATTCTAAGTGTCTGACAACATTAAGGATACCTCCAGAGAGGGACATTTTTTGTTACAGAGATGAAGATTTGTTTTTAACCGTTTCTTTTAGCTTATCCACCAGACTCCATTGACAAAAGCAGGGATTTTACCCTGCACAACACGGGAGTCAAATGTCTCCTGCTTTGATCATTTTGGACAGTGGTTGGCTTTATTATGTTGTGTTCTGTATCAGCTAATCATTTAAAACTGCAAAGCCCCTCAGAAACACAAACAAACCAACTGATCTGGGTGGCAGACGACCAGCAACTCCTGTTTTCTGCGCAGGTAAAATATCTGTTTTTATCAATGTAGTCTGGTGTGGTGTGTAGAGAGTGATTTAACAGCTGTTTGTGGATCAATAATGATCTTCCTCTGTGACAAGAAGGTCTATCTCTTTAAGGAAACATTTCTTTAATGTTGTCGCAGACTTACCGCGTCTCCTAACAGTGCTCCTTCAATTCAGTTCCCCCTAACCAGTATGACATGTGGGGCTTTTGTTTTGAAGGTGGAGGACTGGAAGTGAGGTGCTTGGTATTTGTATTGCTCAGCCGTCTATGTTTTTCTCCGGTGTTGACACAAGTCAAAGCACATCATCTCAATCATGAATATGGAGGCTATTGATGTATTGTGCCTTTTACAAGTCTACTCTAGAGACAGAAATATACTGTAGATCTAAAATGGAGCGTCATGTTTAATACAACGCGTCGCACTGGGCTGCTCTGATTAGTATCACTTGCCGGCTGTTGTGACACTCCACTAGTAAACAACGTAATCAAGCTGACTTTGTTGCTCATGTCACATGTTGTTAGGACAGGTTCGAATAACAATTTGAGACTGTCAGGGACAAAAAACAACAACTTTTAGCGGACACACTTTGATCCATGAAGGATTATGTTGCAGACATTACAGCCTGTTTCACTGCTGCAGGATGAACAAATACTGGAGACATTACAAAGATTGTCTTTTACCTGTCAGTCATTAAGACCCTAAAACTTAAGGGAAGGGTTACTATTCCAAAATACCAAAATCAAACTTTGATATCATGATAATAACTATGCTAAAACTTTGACTCGTGAACATTTTAGAAAATATAGCAGAAACTGCACAGACAGTCAGAACCTGTTGACTGGTCCACAGAGTAATCAGGAAGATTTAACGGTGAGGAAACTGTGTAAAGGAAGCTATTATTTCATTTTTGATCATTCGGTTTGTCTCTTTATCTCAGCAGCATAGGTCTTATCACAACCATGTAAACGTGCTGTTAAAGTTACAACACATAACTACATTTAACAGCCACTCAGGCAGTGTTGAGTCTGGTGGAGTCATTCAGGGACCAAGGTTGTAATGCTTTACTTCTCTCTCTCTAATTCTCCCACCTCTCTCCGTCTCAGTGTCTCTTTCCCACCGATTCCTCCCATGTTCCTCCCCCTCTGTTTAAACCTGACTGTATTTAGTGGGACCGCCGCTCGCTGCCTTCCTGTCCCTGATTTCTCCAGGAGGGACGACACTGCAGGCGGCTGGCAGAGAGGTGGGGAACATAGAGATGTCTCACTCTGATCATTTTTTAAGGGTACCTTGAACATATCTGGCCAATGTGCTCGATCTCTGTCAGGACTGGAAGCCTAATGCTAACGACAGAAAATTACAAACTTATATTTGAAAAGAAATAACATATTTTTTCATACAACATTTAGTGGGATAAAAAACACAGCTTGTTTGAATTTTGTTTTTTTGTGTAGTTGAATATAGATTTTGTTTTGCATCCAATATAACTCTTAAAAAAGCCAACGTCCAAAAACAACACAAACTAACCATGCAAGCAAGGAAGCAGTAAACCTGCAACTCTTGTGTTGTGTGACGTAAAAATAGTGATTTTATCAATGCAGTCTGGTGGCGTTGGAGGGAGTGAGGTAATGGTTGACTCCTGCTCATAAAGTAACGTCCACTGTAAATCATAAAAACAAAGGTACAGTTTATCTTTGTAGTGGCAAAAAAACAAGCACTTGAAGAGTACCTTTTTGAAAAAGGGAACCAATATATTTTGGTCTCATTCAATGAACACGTCTCAAATTTCTTTACCAGATCCACTGCATTAAATGCACCAACCTGATAATACAAACCATACCAAACTAGGAGTTGTGAGGTATGACAACATGAATTTAAGGAAACTGGAGCTTGATGCTGAATGAAAATACAAGAGAATATAAAAGAGAATTGACCTCCAGATGCAGAAAATGTCAAGTTTAGCTTTTAGTCCTTCGATACAGTCTGATTTCCAGTCTTTCCTGTCTGTAGCTCTGAGCTTAAAGCCCATTGGTTCCTGCTAAAACCTTGAAAACAGTCCTGTTTCAAACCGCTGCTCGGTGTAGATTTACTAACACATTTTTTTTTTTTAACCAACAAGAGGTGATGCATTTTTAAGGGACTATTTTTAGCAGAGGAAGTATCCACATGTGGTGCTCTAGTAGGGGTTTGAAGCAACAGATAGTGTAAATTACTGTTCATTGTTTGTTTGAATCTGAACATGGAGTAAAATAGAAAACATCCCCACATTTTCCTGAATTGTGAAATCTGCTCAGAATCTACAGAATCTGCAGAATATTTCCTGTTGGTTTGTGTTTTGGAGCACGGCAGGTCTGGACACAATCTGTAGTTGTTTACTATTCAGTGATTCATCTTCCCAAACATAGAGCATCTTTGGCTGCCGATCACACATCAAAGCAGAGCCAAACGATGTGGTAGGACGACAACGAAGACTAAAACGAGCCATCGTGGATTCAAACAGCGTTAAACGTTAAGACTGCACGGATGCCACCATAAACATGCTAAAGCCACGTCAGAGAAGAACACGACGGTCAGGAGGGATGGAAGAGGAGGGAGAGCGTACAGAGAGAACAAAAGGAACAGAGAAAGGATAAACAGAGAGGAAATTATGAAAATGTGAGGTTAAGCCAAGAAAAAAATGAGAGAGGAAGAAAAAGATCAAAAGAACGCAGAGTGAAAAGACAAATGTGGGTAAGAGGAAGGAAAACAGAGAGAGGAAACATGCTAATTATAGTTTATTTTCAAATCAGACAGACGTTTTGTGTCTTTCTTTGTTTCCCTCTCCGCTGCTGAGATTCACTGTTTCCTCTCTGTTGTCAGGAGTCATTGAACCGCGCCCAAGCTCATCGCAGGGTTGCTAGTTTGAGTCCCCAGACAGACGCGGCCACCAGAATAGATCCAACAATGACCGGTTTATTCTGTCTGCCAGAGGAGGGAAGGGTAGACCGAGGTTACAGTGAGCAGCAGAGAGGGAAAGGGGAGATGAAAGTGGATTGTGGAATGTCGCTAATGATGTGTTCAATTAAGTTCAATTAGCCTAATTGTCCTCTGTGTGAGGGGAGAGACGGAGAGAGAAGCAGAAGAGAAACAGGGACGGAGGAGAGGAATTTAAACAAAACAGGCAGATGGAAAGAAAACGGCGGACAGATAGATATTGTGTCCGAGCTGCTAAACGGAGGTTGACACTTGGTCTCCGCCAAGATTCCAGTCGTCCCTCCACTCCCCTACTTGCCATCTCCATCGCCCAAAATAATTACTGAGGTCCCTGAATGCATCAGTTATTCCTAACAAAGCACAGGACTGGCTGGGTGCAAAGTATTCTCACGGCGGGCTGTGTCACATCTTAGAAGAACAACGTTTTATGAGTTCCTACCAGAAGAAATGTTTCAGAAAGAAAACTTTTTACTCGCCTGATCATTTTAGCCTCTCTAAGCCAATAGTTTTGGTTTAACAGCATGCTAGAGAGTTCAACAAACCTGGAATGAACTCGAATGTGTTGACAGGTCAAAACTGTCCTCGCCAGAAAACATCAAACGCTTGCTTTCACTCCCAAAATAATAGATTACAATAAGTCAAAAGACATTTGCAACCAGGATTAAAGGTAAAATACAAGTCATTGGACTAAAGAGTCTTAAAAAGGCCGAAAGAGGATGAACTGTTAAACACAACAATGGACTAATTGGAGACATGTGTTTGTTTCCCAATTCCCACCAACATAGAGTGATAACAATCCTCTACCCTAACCCCTGTACCCGGACACTTTTGTGTATTTTTCTACCTTCACTCCTCCCAGCAAACAGGAGAAATCTTGATAGGTTCCAGTCTTGGTCCCAGATCTGGTAATATCAGCCAGTCTTAAACGGCTCGTAGACTTCCATCACAATATCTTTAAACAACTTGGAAATGTAGGTTTTGAAATGTGAATGATGACAAAATAAAGAAGTTCCTGGTTTTTTAAGCGATGGTACAAGTTTTGTAAGCTAACATGCTATAATGGTTAACAGGTACAACCTCAACACTACTTCAATCAAAGAGTGACAATAACCCGAGCCTCCAAACCTTGACACTTGAAGAGGCCCTCAAAACTTAAAAGGTTTGGGTGAATTTTTACTGTTTTGACCCGTTCCAACAAGGAGGAGGATTCTGGTCTTAGACCCTGGTACATTTTTACAGATCTGGTAATGTCAGCGTCTCTCAGATCCAGTCTTAAACAGGTGACAGGTAACATTTCTTTCCAAGACCGGCAAACCAGCCAAGAGAGAGAGAAGAGATAGATCAGTGTGGTGTTTTTAAGCAAAGGTACAGCTTTCGTTAGCTAACATGCTACAAACACTATCAGGTACAATCTTCACTATTATTAAAATAAAGCGTGATTCTAACCCAAGGCATTATCTTCGAACCTGGACATTCAAGACCAGGCTCAAAATACAGAAGATTTGGACAATTTTTTACCGGATTCTCCTCTTCTGCCAGGGGGATTGAATATTGTTTGTGTTGGTACCAATGTTTGTCCCAGAGGGACAAATCAGGGTCTTACGTATTCATTCTTAAATGGCTTGAAGATATATCTGAGTAAACCCAATAACTAGAAACAATTTCTATATTTGGGATTTTAAAATGTGGATGATAACATGAGTACTTTCCAAGCTGGACAAAACAGCCAAAGACAGAAGAAGATAGAGCAGGTGAAAGGATTTCAAGGAACGGTAAACGTTCGTGTCTTGAAGCTTACGTTAGCTAGCATGCTGCTAAGACTTACAGGTACAACCTCCCCTCTAGTTCTTGTCCAAGAAGAGGGGACCTGTGCTGACCTGTCTTCTCAACCATTTTTGTCATCCGACTTGTTCAGCCTACTGCTTAAGTACTTTAAAAAAGCAAAGCTTCCTTGTGCTCATGAGAACAGCTCTTTCCACCATGAAAGTCCTACCTGCTTCACAGTCTGAGCTGTAAGCTAAAAAAAACAAGAACAACTGGTCAATTTTAGAGCTGAACAGATATTTTTTCCTAACCCTAACCCAACCGCATACAGCTTCCAACAAAGTCTACCAATCAGATAGTTTGGAAAGCCGAGAAGTGGGTCTGTAGATGATAGACTTGATTCTGATAGAGTTCTCCAATGTAAAGTGGTTCTAAAAGGGTTTTTATTCACACAAATTGCAATTAAATAGTTCAAGAAGAATTAACGAAAAGCTGTTAAAAGGGCAATGTGAAGTTCTTGTTGGTTTCTGATGCACTGTGAGCAGATAGGAGAAAGTTAAAGGGTCTGACAGAGAGAATCCATTGGGAGTTCCTTGAGTGGACATAAACCAATCATAACTGATGATTTTTGGGGTGGTACCTGAAATGTACATGTTGCAACAGTGCCCAACAACAGCTGAGCCAATATGTCTGAGCGGAGGTTGCACATAATTTCACATAAAACAGAAGGGCTTTGGGAGATGTGGCTCTCTATGTAGGAATAACTCTTTAATGGGCATTCAATTCTGTGTTTCCCTTTAAAAGGGAGCTGCTCCTCTCCGCCTGTCTGCACGGATCCAGTTCATAAAATTCTTTTCCATCTGCTGTTCCAGCCTCTCGCCTACAGAGACTCTCACAGAAAAGCCAGGGGAGGAGGGAGAAGAAGACGTCACAGTCCCGCCCACACTGCCTGACTGACAGGTGAGCTCTTGGAAAAATGCAAACATGCACTCGAGAGGAGGATGTTAAAATGATTGATTGCTGGGAGTTTTGCAATATTGCCTTGTAAACATGCTTTTTACCTCTAGCAAAAATGCTCCTTTTACACTGGACTCACAGCTCATGCAGGTGAATTTACATGCTTTAAGTCAGCAGTCTGACTCACACACAGTTTATATAACTGCTTACCATTATCCAAAGCACTTAAGACATTTAAAGTGGATTTCTATTAGTAGTAATCCAAGTAATTCAAGTAATCATGATGTTTAAAAATATATATATCTAACTGACACCTTTAAGGATGGACTTGAAGAAGACTTCTCATAAACTGAAAGCAAGGACAGTTTCTAAGGAAGGTAATCAATCAGAAGAGCTGAGGTAAGATTTGGAAAAGCATCAATAAGAAAGAAGAATCTTGTCTGTTGTAGCTGATGGTTTTAACATAAACGGTAGAAATGTCCAAACTGGAGATGCATGGTTGTCAAAAAGCTGACACAATACTTTTCAGCCTCTCTGCCCTCAGGAAACCTCACAAGTGGGAGCGCGGTGACCCTGCACTGACCTGGATTAAAAAGTGCTAAAAAGGCAGAGACAAACCTAATGGGGAGAAGTGAACACCTGCCGCAGTGCTGCTGAGCAGGACACACACACTGAGGTTTCATCTGGCAGCGTGTGTGTGAGGTTAGTTTAAAGATTTAGACACACAAACGCTCTCTCTCTCTCTCTTTCTCTGTATCGCTCTTTGTCGCTACCGTCTGTTAGAAAGGCGCTCCAACAGCCTGACTGCATTTAAACACACACACACACACACATACACACACACACACACACACACACACACACACACAGTGACACACGTTATCCCCTCTGATTTTAAGTAGATAATGAGGCATTCTTTGAAAACAGCAGGAGGCGATTAGATGTTTGAGTGTGTGTGTGTGGATATTTGCCGGGTTTGGTTGAGTGAGTACGCAGGTGGAATTAAGCAGATGGACACACAAACAAACACACATTCACACACACACACACAGTCACACACACACACACGCACACACACATACGAACGGATCGGTCGTTTTCTGCAATCTGATTTCTAATACAGCTGCTTTTTTGTCCTTTACACACACACACACAAACACGCACACTCACAAACTTACACATAGACATACATTGTCTCTGCACACACTTAGGTAGCTGTCAGACGTGTCTTGACAGCACATAAGCACTGACACATAAAAATGCAGTTTCACACATGTACTGTTGAACGGCTGCCATTTCTTTACACACACTCAAACACACCCACACGCACAAACATAAAGGCACAGAGGTATTCTCTCTCTGCGTCTGTTTCACACAAACTGAGAGTAAAATGATGCTCACACACACACACACACACACACACACGCACACACACACACACACACACACGCACACACACGCACACACACTTACACACAGACACACACACAGGTAGCCAATACACATTATTTGAAAACACACACAAAAATGCAGAATCACACATGTTCTGTTGAACTGCAGCCAGTTATTCACACACACACACACACAGACACACAGACACACACATACAAACACACATCGAGGGTGTCTTTCTCTGCGTGCATTTCAAAACACACTGATGCAGACGGAAAAATGAAGCTCACACAAACACACACAAAAATGCAGATTTACACATGTTAATCTGCTGCCAGTTGGACACAAACACTAACATGCACACACACACACACACACACACACACACACACACACACACACACACACACACACACACACACACACACACACACACACAGGGTTTCTCTCATTGGACTGTTTCCAAACGCACTGTTGTGGAGTGTTAAATGATGCTCTCACACACAAACGCACATATACAGCATTGTACTCACCAGCCTCAGCGAAGGTGATGATCTCCGTTGTCTCCTGAGCATCGCCGCTGTCTCCTGCCCGAGCCGCCGCCGTCGCTGCTCCTCCCCCTCCTCCACGGCCACCCCGCCCTCGCACCTCCTCCTCCCCCTCGATCTGCACGCTGCCATCCTCCGCCACACGCCCCACGTGGAGCTTGCGCAGGGCGTTAAGCAGCGCGGCACGCGGCACAGGCCGGGTGATGTTGGGCCGCGCCTGAAGGTGCAGCATGTTGAGGATGTGCCTCTTCACTGCCTCCACCACGTCCTGCTGCGCCGCCTCCACTTCCTCTTGGTCATTTCCCAACATGTCATCCGCCGCTGCCACGCCACCTTCGTTTCTCCTCATCCTTGCCAGGGCACAGGAGGGGCAGTGGGAGCTGGAGGAGGCGTCTGGCAGGGGCTGGTGGTGAGGATGGACTGTCAAAGATAAAGGCGGAGGCTGGAGTCTGGACGCCGTGTCCAAGGAGGAGCCACAGGTCTGGACCAGGAGAAGGACGGTCCAGCTGAGCACAGGTAAGACTGACATGATGGCAGGAGGTGCCTGATTGGCTGCTAGGCTGGATTTGGTGATGCTGCCGAAAGCAGATGCACAGTAAAGATGCAGAAAGTCAAGTTTTGTCCCAAAGTGTCTGAACAAAAAAGTCTTCTCCTGTTTAAAACACTTTCTCTTCTTCCTCTGCCGTCTCTTTCTCTCTTTCTGTCTTTGTCTTTCTTCGCTCTCTTTCTCTCCTCAGAAGTTTGCAAAGTTCAGCTGAGCTCACAGTCCACCTGCGAAAACCGGAGGGAAAAAAAGCTGTAAAGAAACAAGAGAGAGAGGAGGACAAAAAAGAAGAAGAAAAAAACACTACGCCGAGAGAGAAAATGAGTAATCCTTATCTTTTTTGTCAGGGACAGATGGCTGGAAAATGTGGAGGCGTCACAAGAAAGAAAGAAAAAGAAAAATCAACAAATCGAGGAGAAGAAGAAGAAGAGGAAAAACTCTCAGATGTGATGAATGGATGATGGAAAAGCAGAGAAGGAAAAACTCTGGAGTGCGGGAGGATCCTTGTTCCCGGGGTGAAGCCTCTGCAGAGTGTGTGTTCAGAGTGTGTGTGTGTTCAAGAGGCAGTTTGACTAAGTTATCCCAGACGAAGGGAGTTCCTCTCTCTCTCTCTCTTTTTACCTCTTTTCCTCTCTCTCTCTCTGTTGAATGCGTTCCCTCGCTCACCAGTTGAATGGTTTTACCGGAGTGGGCTGGACTCTCTCTATTTCTCTCTCCGCTCTCTTCTTTCTTTCTCTTCCTCTGCTTCTCTCTCCTCTCTCTCGCCCTGGCAGCCTCCTACCATAATTATACCTCCATCCCTCCTCCCTCCATCTCTCTCTCTACTCCAGTCTCCTCCCATCTCGCTCTGTGACTCATAGCTCTCCCAACTTTTACCTTCTCCCTCCCTCCTTCTCTTTCTCTCTCTCTCTTTATTTATTTCTCCCCTCCCTCTGTTTGGCCGTTAATGGAGCAAAGCTGGGATTCCTTTATCCCTCCCTTTCCCCCTCCCTCCCTCCCACGGTCGGCTGTGAATGACTTACGTGTTGAGGGGGAAAACTCTTGGATGACTTGGACTTGGCCTGTGACTCTCCCATCTGTCTGACTGTCTATCAGTCAGTCAGTGTGGCTGTCTGACAGTCTGGATTTGTTTAGTCTGGTTGCTGTTCAGCTCCAGTCAACATGACATCATACTTCATGACTGTGAGCTCTCGCCTTATCGCGTTGTGGCAGGCGCAGCATTTAGCGGCTTTTGTAGTTTGAGCAAGGGAATCCTGCACAGGTCGCCGTTTCAGATTCCCCCTTACTCATATTGTTCTTCAATAATTTTCCTGTGATTGTACATTTTGCTCTCAGAATTTAGACAATTGCATGTTCAATGTCAACAACTGATCTGTCACAATAGAGGAGCGAGGAGGAACCAAAACTTCCAGCAGATGCCCCAAAGGTAAGAATGCCTTGTCCAAGTTATCCGAGGACACGTTCCATGCAGAGCAGGTGTAGAGCGCACTCATTGTTCTATAATTTACAGAGAGCAACATATATCCACCATGAGACAGGAACAACTTCCTTTAACAGGCAGAAACCTCGAACAGAACCAGACTAATTCGTGAACTCCCATCTGCTGAGACTGAATAGGCTGTTGATATCATAATCTTATTTGCTGTAATTTTAAACCGTGTTTATTACAGTCGACTGCAAGTAACCATAGCAACAGAGCTTCAGGTAGAAACCTCTAACGGTACCAGACTCATTGGTGAGCACACATAGTAAGTCTGGATTGGCTGTAGTTAGCTTACCTGTAAAGCTAACTACACTTAGCTTTGGTGCAGTCTGGAAATGTTTAGGGGCAACAGGTGTTAAGAGACTTTTGATTGACTATTTTTTATCTGCATTAATTGATGGTCTAATTTTGGTGGCAGGTAAATGTTAACAGTAAATTTAGGTTGGTAAAAACATAGAACAAGCTAATGACACACAGTTGCACTGTTTCCACCAAGCAGTCAGTTTTGGTTCAGTACAGCTTGATAAGGTTTGGTACAGTAAACCCTGATCGTTTCCACAGCAAACCATACCCTTACACATCAATGATTCCTAGAAAGGTCTGCATCTCCGAGTTTGTCCATGGGGCAGTGCTATGCGCTGACAATAGCCGCAAAACAAAAGCAGCCTTGAAATTACTCTCTCCGAATCCAAAGGATATTTAAACATGGTGCATTTTGTGTTTGTCCATTATAACGGGAAGTGAAGATTCTTTCGACCAATCAACAGACTCTGGTGTGTTTAGCTCCAATCTTTAGGTTCTGATCAGTATGCTTGGCACTCCAACAGAAGGGTTCCAAAAAAAAAATAGGACGGTACGGATAGGTTATTTTGGTAACATTCCTAACTTTTGACAGTGGAAACGCCAATAAATGTGTACTGTACAGAACTAAACTGAACAGGACCGCTTGTTGGAAATGGGGCTATGGCTAACCTCAAACAATGATACAGGTAGCAAAGCATTTTGTTACCCCAGTGTCCATTTGAAAACTTATTTTCAGATGGCAGTGTTCTTGGCTAGACATCTTTTTGAAAGCAGCAAACTGAAAAATGCTAAAGCCACTCCCCCAGAATTACAAATCCACATAAATAACGTTACTGCTCCAAGACGAGTCCATTAGAGGAACTCTAAAGCTCTAAAGGTTATCTATTGGTTAGGGTCAGATTTAAGGGAAGTCTTGAAAGGGAAACTAAATGGTTCCACATAGAATATGTAAAGGAACTTATAGGACAAGGAAGGGTCTACGTAGTTCCAAGTTATATGTTTAAGTGGTTCAATTAGGATAAAGTTTTCCATACAAACTGAAGTGGATTTTAATGTTTGAAGAGGGAAAAGGGATTTTCTGGGACATTTTTCTGGGGATTTCTGACTTCATGAAGATGTAATTAGTTCTAAAAAAGCTCTGAAGGGTTTATTTTGTGTTTTAGCAAGTTGTAGAAAGGGCACTAAAGAGATCTACAAAGATTGTGAAGATATGGGATTTAAAAACATATGGCAATCTATGACACTAGTTTGGAATTATTAGTTTTGTTATCCTCCCTCCCTCTCTCTATCTTATTACATCACACTGTCTCTCACCCCTCTCTCTCACATGTGGTCCCTTAACGTCAAGAACCCGCAGAACATAGTCAGATCTGACTGTAGAGGAAGCTGAGAAGACGCAGAGTTACACATCGAATAAGACGTCTGGGATTCTCCCTGTGCTGTTATGACATCATCACGCCAGGGGAAAGTGTGTGTGTGTGTGTTTGAATCGTCTGTTGTCTGAAAGTTTTTTAAAGACATCTCCAGCTCATGCCTGTGTGAGGTCACCGCTCCCTGAGTTGCCTTATAAAGGCGGATTGTGTATTAAAGAAATGAACGTGTCTGCACCGGTGTTCTTTAAATAACTCCAACCTGTGAGTCATGAACCTGTCGTAACGCCCGCAGCTACAAAGATTCACTTCGTTTTTGAAGTCGCCTCCCAGGCTAAGAAACCTCATCCAGAATACAAAGAGAACAGCTGGAAAAGTACAAAAGCACAACTCCGCCTACTCCATCATTATGTCCTCATGTTGTTCAAAACCACACAACTTGATTTAAAGTCGGAGCAGAGATCCCAAACTTTCCAAACATCTCAGGAAATCTGAAATCTTGTGTCTCAAATGATGCAGCAGACATGCAGAACATTTCAATCTGATGGAGATCAGGTATGTGAAAGTCATTCGGTGAAAACTTCATTAAGCTTCAATGAAGAGCTGCAATATCACGATAATTATTGTTTACTTTGTTTTAATTTCAAGCTGATTTCGGTGGAAATTTACAGAACTCCTTAAAAACAAGCCGACTGAATTAGACCAAGTCCAGAGGAAGAGGCTTTATATATGGTACTGGTATGGAAATTGTTTTTTTGTGCAGCATAAAGAAAGGGGAAGAAGAGTCGGTGCTCTTGGTCTGGTGGTTAGGTTGCACCCCATGTATGGAGGTTACAGACCTCCAAGCAGATGGTCCAGGTTCAAGTCCAATATGCCTCCTTTCTCAAATTCCCTACTCTCTCTCCCAGATTTCTTCTCTATCCACTGTCCTATCAAATTAAAGGCAAAAAAGCCCCCCAAAAATAAAAAAAAATAAAAACAAAACAAGAAAGAGGTATAGGAGTTAAGGGAAATGTGTGCAAATATCTGTTACTTGAATTTTGTAGTGTTTTTACTGCTTGTACAATGATGCCAGTTGTACTATTTGACAGATTCAATAAAAGTTTGGTGATATTTAGAGAGGAGGTTTTAAATAAGACTGAATTGTGTGTCATTAATACAATCTTGTTGTTTGTGTTTATCAAACAGATTGTGGTTGTTTTGTTTGTCTTATCTACAGCTGTTGGTTTTTAGGTCTCATGTATCAATATTGTATTTGGTTGAGATTAAACACTTTTGAATTAACCTTTGCAAGAGGGTATATAAATGAAATTATGATTGTATTTGTTATTGTTATCATTATTATAGAGGACAGGTGTGACTGTTCCACAGAACTGAATGCAGATTGAACTGCTCCATCTAGTGGCCATCAGATGTAATGTCCCTCGTGTGACCTCAAAGTACCTTCACACACCAATAACTTTCTTTCTTCTCTGTATTTATTGTTCTGTTTTTTATTCCCTCCATCGCCTTGTCCCTGTGTCTTTCTTTTTCTTTTAACAGCTTAGTATTTCCTTTTTTCTCTCCCTTCCTTCTTTCCTTCCATTCGACTTTATTTTGTAAAGTCCGTGCTGCAGTCTCTTTTACTTATTCTACGCATCTTTTTTCTCTTCGGATCAACCTTTTCCTCCTTCCCTTGTTCCTCCTCTTTTAAATGTCCTTGGTTTCTAGTGTTGCCATCTCTGCAGCTTTATGAAACACTCTGTGGAGATGCAGACTCATTAGCTGCCACACTGCATCGCACACACACATCAAACACACACACACACACACTCATATATACAGGTTGTCTAAGTGTGTGTGTGTGTGTGTGTGTGAGTGTGTGATGGATAGCATAGCTCTGACCTCCCGCAGTGGGAGAAATGAGAAAGGGATTGTGCTCGAGAGCATCCCTCTCTCGCCCGCTCACATGATGAAGCAAAGAAGAGGAGGAGGAGGAGGAGGAGAACTTACTACAATGTAAAGACGGTGGCCTCTCTGTCTCTTCATCCAGAAGAGGAAGTAAAACAAGATATCATCTAAGAGAAGAGGAGGGAAGGTGGAGAAAAGAGGAAAAGGTGACGAGGAGGAATAATAAAAGAAGAGAAGAAGATAAAGAATATAAAGTTTTAGTAAACTGAAAAACAAAGAGGAATGAGATGGGGGAATTTAACACACACACACACACACACACACACACACACACACACACACACACACACAGAGAAGCTAATGGGTTTTTAGTTCCTACATCCTTGTCTTCAGGCACTGTGGGGGTTTTGCAAGTATCCGGACATCTTCCAGACTACAAAGGACCATCAGGCACACACATTAATAAACACACACACACACACACACACACACACACACACACACTAAACAGCTATGACTCTGCATGTAGAACAAACAATGAGGAAAGACCCCCCAACACTCTCGCTGCAGGAACAACTTCTAGTATCTCAGAATGTGTGTGTGTGTGTGTGTGTGTGTGTGTGTGTGTGTGTGTGTGTGTGTGTGTGTGTGTGCGTGCGTGTGTGTGTGTGTGTGTGTGTGTGTGCAAACACTCAGCTGCTGTTATAGCTCTCTCTCTGTTTCCTGGTGTCTCTCATCCAAAATCCCCCTGAGGTTCCTGGCAGTGTCTCAGCTGTTTAACCTCCCGTTCAGCTGAGTCAGCCAATATTGTTCAAGAGAAGCAAAGATTCTTTATCACGAACCTGATGTATTACAAGGAACGGAAAGTTATTCACACTTTCTGTGTACTAAATGAGCATGGTCTCTCTTTCTGCTCCCCCAGAAAACTGAAATAATGATACAAGTATCAACGTGTCTAACCAGAAACAAAAGGTTAGTGCACATAGTGCTCATTGGCCCACAGTGTTTTAACATGAAATACAAACTGTTGTTACTGGACGTATATGTAAGTCACATAAAAATCATTTTCTAGCATAGTACATCACAGCAGTTTTACAAACTTTCCTTATAATATCACATTAGTTTATCATTAGTTTTGACTGAAGCCTACGTACCTTAAGCCACTTTCACACATGCACTCCTGAAAAATTCGCGAAAATTTCCAGCAGGCTGCCCTTGGTATCTTCCTGATTTGGTTGTTCATACGTGCACCTCACAGTGGGAGACTCCTTACGTCAGGTTTTTCTCCGTGGACAGAGAAACAGAGTCTGTGTCTAAAGCTGTTTTCACATTATGCACTCCTGAAAATATCTAGATAATTTCAGGAGAACTGCTCCGGGTATTCTCCTGACCTGTCTGTTCACATATGCTCCTAATAGCAGTAGTGGACCAAGCAACAGCCATACAATGCTATAATGAGAATATTTGCCTTTATGTCAATTCTACGTGTAGTTCGACGGTATCACAATGTCAACAAAAGAGCGGAGAAGATCATAATGATGAACAGAAAAATAATGCAGCCGTTTAATTTCGTGCACGGAGATCGTAGCGTGACTCCAGTCACAGGATATAAACGTCACCACCTTCTCCTATGGCTCGAGGTGAATTCTCCTGATAATATCCTGCTGCGTTCGTCACATCAGCCCACTCGGGCTTGCTGCGGAAAAAATACTATAGGGGTCTGGCAGGAGAAACTCCGGGTGAAGTCAGTGCGAAAAATACAGCTGTTTGCGTTCAATATCAGGATTTGTTCAGGAGCTTTCTGCATGTTTGAAAGCCCTTAATAAGGACAGTCTCCGCCTTATTAATGCAGATTTTTCACGTGTAAATTTAAGAGCTCACGTAAACATTATTTGATGTATGGTGTTCGTGTCATTTGAGTTTTGCCGTTGACTCTTTATGTAATTTTGTATCTTGAAAAATTCAATTAGCCTCTGGTCTGAACACGTCTTTAAGTCTTTTGTCATCGTGTACAGTTTGATTAACTTCTTTAGAAACCTTAATGATGCTGGAGTGGAGAATAATTTACTGCTCTCATATTTAGATATCTTTTTACAGTGATTCATAAAAAAACTCAATTGTTGTCAGGTGATAGTGGATTGGTTCTGTTTTGTTCTTTCTCTAACTCTGCAGTGGACAGTTTTATCTGCATATGTGTTCAAGCGTGATATCCCACATAGATTTCAGCTTGAAGCTTAAAAGCCTGATTTCACTGCAGCTTTTTTTGAAGTTGCAATAGAAGTTAAACTGTTAGAAACGAGTCTCTTTAGAACTGAGCTCATGTCTGCTTCACAGCAAAAGAAAAAAGTAATTCTCTGCAGCGCTCCAAAGATATTAAAGACACAGTCAACCTAACCCTCCGATGTTTATGAAACATTACAAACCTATGAGGATCAATAGATTTAATATCAAAGAAGAGAGTTTAGTGACGTACATGATGACGCACAGGGAAGTAGGCCGAGGTTGATTGGTCAAATCTGCAAAGAAAGTGCAACTATTGCTTGAAATTATAGAATTTGTGATGATTGTTGGACTTCCAGATCATTTGTAAACTACTAGGACTGAAAGGGAAACCAGAATACTTTCAACACCAAAAGCATTGACCCTTGCCTGCTAGGTTGATTTGCACCTCAAGTAACTCCTTACAGTACTTATCTTATACTGGTGTCAGTAAAAACAATCATTTTAAGGGTTAAACGGTTCGTTTCAGCTGCTGTCTCTTTAAGGCCCCCCCTCCCCACATGCCCACTTTCTTCTGATTGGCTGGTGTATGTACCCGATGTGCTCGGGTGGTCAGATCTGCTAGGGGTCCTTCTCCTGCACGTTGATGATGTAGCACATTGTGATTGGTTCTTACGTTCGAGAGTCGGAGAGAGAGATCAATGTCTCCTCATGAAAGAGGAAGAACTCAAACACACAGCTTCCAAACTACCTTAAAAGTATCACGGATGACGAGAATCCCTGTCTGGACATTTTTAAGTTAGTGCCTTATATTTATTTATGTCAAATCCAAGTCCATGCACATTTGTTGTTGCTGCTGTTGTTTTTTTCACGCACATCTTTGCACATTATCATGTATATAAGAAAAAAAAAATGACTGCCAAATTTACTTCAGTCTCATGTCTTTATAAAAATTTGAATATTGTAGTCTATTGTGTTGAAATTGTTTCGTCAACTGAGTATCTTCACACATATCGTATATCGTATCGTGAGTTAAGTGTATCGTTACACCTCTATCGCCTGCAGATTCTGCTTTCTGTGTTTACTAAGACAGGGGGCCTTCTTGTGGTGGTCAAAACTTTACATTTTTGGTGTTTAATAGTCTGATAATCTGAATCAGGTGTCAGTTTGGAGCTGAAATCGAGGCCGAGCAGACGTACAGGACACAGTTAACGTTCGGTTACTTTGATTGTACCCGCTGCTGTTTAGGAGAAATTTCTGGAAGGATCTACGGCCTCATTTAGAGGAGAGAGGACACTCAGCTCTCCAGTTTATGATTAATGCAGATGAAAGAGTGGATTTTTACACATAAAAATCTATCAGTGACTCTGAGTATGTGATGCATCATCCTGCAGAGCTGCAGTTTGAGCCTATTTAAGGGCATGAAACGATGAAAAGACACAAAACTGCTAAAGATTCTTTTTAATTTAATCCACAAGAATCAGTGTTTATATTAGAGCAATCGAATGTGAGTAAGCTTTTTCAGATTCTCTGTGAGGTCCGAGTCAGGAGGACGGGCGGTGACTAACAGAAAGTCAACAAATGGTGTCAAGTACTGGAACAAACTGACGCGAAAGGGAATCAGGGTCATTAAAGTCACCTTCTCAGGAACTATTTGATGCTTGTGTAATTTATTAAACATCAGTGTGACTCTGAGTGCTGCCTTCAGCTCAGTTTACATTCCTGCACTTTTATTTACAGTCATATCCATTTAAAAAGTGCAGGAAAACACTTCTCATTACAAGTCAGAAACACTGCACAAGGTCATTAATTTATGAGAGAATGAACTGTGTATGAATAAATCACAATAGAAACCTTGTTCTGTATGTTTAAAGTAAAAACATTTCGCATTAAACATTCAGTTGTGTCAACTGTGACATTACGTTATATGACTTATTAAAGACGGAGAGTGTAGATAAGTGTAAGAGCCCGAGGCTGAAGCTGTTAGTTTGAATGTTTCTCAGATAATAACGATATAAAGTATGTAAACACACGTCACCTTGGATGAAGGTCAAAAAGGTCTTATTGTCTCTGAAAACACACGTCGGTAACGCTTCAGGTCTTTACGGAGAAGTTTCTGAACTTAAAGACCAGGAAACTTTTCAAATAATGCTGAAAAAATGAGAGGAAATTTAACATACATTTGATTCAAAAGTAAAAAAAAATAGGATTTTCATTCTCAATTCTAGCAAAAAAAAAAAAAGAAAACTGAAAAAAAAAGACAATTCAAACTTGTTCTCATAAGAAAAACTATTTCTTTTTTCTAATATGTTGTGTATGAAGTTTATAATTCCAAGTTTTACTTAAATATTATATTAGTGCTTTGAATCTATACATTTTTAAATTGCAATTAATCACTGTAGATCAATAGTTAATAGCAATTAATAACATTTTTAATCACGTTGAAACTCCATTATTTTGCATTTCTAGATCGTCTTTGTTATGCTTTTATTTTGTATTCTGTATTGTCTTAAACTAGGTTTGCTCTACTTCCTGTTGGGAAGTTGTTTGAAAGTTACAAAATAACTTAACCACAGAAAAAGGAACTTGCTACTGATCGATATATCTGATTCCTACTGGATCTTCTCATATTTGGATCGTTTAAACTTCTCTAGCATCGCTGACTCACTGTTTACTCATCTGACCATTCATTTCATAAAAATCCCTTAAGACATGTTCAGAGACCTTGCTCTGCTGCTCATGGACGTGTTTGTATGACAACAGCGGCCCAGTCAGAGGTCATGGTTTTTTCAGAGTAGCTCAGGTCTTGCCACAGTCTGAATGCCCACCTCTTTGGTTTGATTGGATTGTCAAAGAGATCCACGCCCACGATGACTCTGCAGGACAGTTCCAACGTACTGAACTGCTGAGCCTCTCCTGTGTCACCGCACTCCATCATCATAATCTTCAGTATCAGAGAGCACGTTTTCCCCCTCAGCTCTGACGCAGTTCTCAGTAACAGCACTTGTTGGTGGAGAGCGAGAAGTGTTGAGAAACGTCTCGACCGCAGCGTATATTTAGGCCAAACCGCCATATGCAATCTGTCCAAACATGACAAGGAAGAGGGGGAATTATGTGAGAAACAGAAAGGGTGGAGAAGGGAAAGACAAACTGTAGTTAGGAAACCATGAGGAGAATGATGTGGTTTCACAGCTGGGAACTGAGACGGAGCGAGTGCAAAATCTGCTTCTTCCACTGATTTAAAGCAATAAACTCAGGGAGGGATAAGGTCACACATTTGATCCCAACATCCAGGTATTGTCCTGTTAAAAAGCACAATGTGCAGATTTTCCATCTGAAATGTAACCGAAGTGACGTGACTTTTTTGTTAAAATAAACTATCCAAGAACAAAGAAGATATATAGAGATTACAACATTTCAAGACATGTCTCTGTAAAAAGAAAACGAAAGAGACAACTCAACTACTATGAGCCACTAAACAACCACTTAGAGACAACAGAACAACTTTTGGATAACACCAGATTCAAAACTACAAAGAAACTTAATGACTAAAGAAAGACTCGGTAAAGCTACAGGAAAATACCAAACAACTCCAAATGGACACCATGCCAACAACAAAAAGATACAAACTGAAAATAAAAAGACTCAATTAAACTACAAAGAGACTCAAGGCAACTACAACAAAACAACAGACCTCAAGAGAGACTCAAATGGACTACAAAGCTACGCCACAGGACAGACATGGCCGCAAGGGGGACTCAATACAATGACAAAGAGACATTAAAAGGCAACAAAAAGACTCCTTTAAAACTACAAAGAGAGAGCGAACGACCTCAAAGACACGACAAACATCAACACAAAATGACTATAAATAAATACCAGACAACTACAAAGACTGTTTAATAACTGAAAAGAGATCTATGAAACGAGACCAAACAACTACAGAGACTCAAAATTACTACAAGGAGATATCAGACAACTATAAAGAGACAGCGAAGACCTTAGAGACAACAAACATAAACAGACACTAAATGACTCTTAATAAACACCAGACAACTACAAAGAGACTTTAATAACAGAGTAGAGATCTATGAAACAAGACCAAACTACAAATAGAAATCAGATATCAAAGAGACTCAAATCATCACAAAGACACGTAGAGGGACCACAAAGAGACAACAAATAACTACAAATTAAATCAACTACTACAAAAAGACTCTATAAGTTCAGAAAACACAGGACAACTTCAAATAGGGCTAAATATGGACTTTTCAAAGCTACAAATAGATACCACCAACTACTACAAAGACACACAAGACAACTACAAAAAGAAACTTTGTAAAAGAAGTCCAGCTTGCAGCTCATTGACTGCATATCATTCCCCACTCTCTCTCCCCTATTTCCTACTCTATTCACTGTTCTATCTAACTAAAGGCAAAATCCCTAAAAAATATCTTAAATGAAACGCCTACAAAAGACTCAATACGACTACAAAGACACTCAAAACAACACAGAGTCTGTGTGTGGCCTAAATCTGCATTAAGGAATATTTGTTCATGCACAAGGCTTTAAATTTATGTCTTTGATTTCCTTAAAAAAAACAACAACATGGCAACACAAACTTTCTGTTTCCTGACTTTGCGTTGAAATACCATTTCCCCAGAGACACACAGACAGTTCAAACAGAAGAAAAACTTTTAAAGGGATATAGAGCAGTGACGCACTACAGGTTTCCCTCATCACCACTTCTTCTTCTGTTCTCCGCTTCATCCCACTCACACACAGCACGATGACTCACTGCAGGTATGGTCCACCTGTCTCTGTGATCTCGCCTGGCATCGATCGCCTGTCTTCACTTGTCAGCTCCCTCTTCTTTCCTCTCTCTCTGCTGTTTCTGCTCATTTGTCCACTGACCTTTCCCTCCTACTCTGCCTTCTTTTTTTCACTATTTCCTACTTTTGATTTCTTTGTTTTCCTTACTTTTCTTTGGTGTCTGGTGTCGTCCCTTCTGGGTTGAACCCATTTCTTTCACTGCCAGAAGCCCGTGTAAAACATGAAATTAAATGGCTAATTTATTCAAAGTCTTTTGAAAACAACTTTTGCTCACTGTCAGCTTTCTGGAGCAGTAATGTTAGTTTAAGGCAGTAATATTTTGATCAAATTAACACAATTTTTGATGTCAGGTTTAGGAGAAGTCTGTTCTTTTGATCCCTCACAGGGACAGCGGAGCGTCTTACAGCATTAATCCACAATCTCATTTTAATGACAACCTCCATGCACACAGATCCCTAAAACAACTAAAATCGCTGTAGTATACATGCCAGACCAGTAGTTGGCGGTGTGACTTGGCGGATCACCTTTGGCTCCCCTTCGTCGGCATTGAGGTGGATTCAGTATTTGGTACATGTCAGTAATGCGTCTGATCAACGTGATGGTGCAGTAAATTTACACTTTCCTGGAGAACAGTTGTTAAATTCAACTGAGTGAGCAGCACAAACAAAACTCAGGAGTCCGCCATTGAGCTTGTAGCCTTCCTACTTGCTCATGGCTATTGACTGGAATTGTAATGAGCATGTGTGAAGAGGATCTTCATATTGCCAGTTTACATGACGACGTGGACGGTGCTGTGTTATGAACATGGAGAGAGTTAAGGCCCTCACACACCAAGGTGACCGTCTTTGCGGTGTGTCCAGCTCCGTCGCTACCCGTCGGCCCCAGTTGGCCTTTTTTTGGCCGATTCCACATGTTAAATCGGCGTCGGCAGTCGCGGTTGGTGAGAGGAATCTCTCTGATTGGCTGTTCACATAAGCGAATCAGTGCACGAGGAGAAAAACGGGCTGATAACGCCAATGCCATTTTCAACTTTTTATTAGACATTTTCGATTAGAAGTAGGCTACCTATTACGAGTGGTGAGCGACAGCAGTGAGAAAATGGTATTCTCGTATCATAACAACGGTTTATTTATCCACATTCTACGACTACGCCGCCTGCTGGCACGGAGAGTTATTGCCTCTCACGCATGCGCAGAACGTACGTGGTGGTTGGCGGTCGGCTGTAGTCTTTGCGGTGTGTTCTAATGAAACTTTTTGGCCAAGACAAAAGGCCTTGTGCGCATGTAACCTCCAAGAGAAGAACACAAATCTTTCAATAAAATCCAACCAAAGTTCCTTCTGTGTCACCAATCGTTATGTTTGTTTATATTTTTTTTCACTCTTTTCTTCGTTTTTCTTTCCATCATTCTCTTATTTGTCCTCCTGTCTGTTTCCTTCATTGTCTTCCTGTCTTCTTTGTATCTGTACATCTTTCTCTATTTTCTTTTCCCTCATTATCTCCCAATCCCCATCATCCGTATTCTTTCTTTCTCTCCTATTTTTTCTTGTCTCTTTATCTCCCTCCTCCTTGCTGTCCTCATTCTCTCGTCATTCATCCCTCTGTCGTCACCTCTCGTTCACGCGTCTCCGCAGAGGAGACGGAGAGCATCTCAGATCTCTTTAACTTTGACGCTCTTTTTGTCAAGTTTTTTCTCTTTTACTCACTTTGTGAATCATCTCTCCCCCGAGTTTGTGTGTGTGTGTGTGTGTGTGTGTGTTTTAACGTTGACTTTTGATTCTCTGAAGAGTTTCCTGTGCTTTATGTAACAAACACACTATGACACACAAACACACAGTAAGCCCAGGTGTCGTGTCTACGAGGAGTCGGAGGTTCAACTTTAAGGTTCAAAGCTTCATTGTCGATCTTTGGCTCAGAAGGTGATGATGACGTTACACACTCACACACACACACACACACACACACACACACATCCAGGTCTGATTAAGCCTCTGACTCTTTGAAGCGGTAGGACAGAGTAAGTTTGGTCAGCGCTGAGTGTAACTTCTAGAAGAGTTTTTTTTAATCATGTGACTGTTTTATCTTCAAACTGAAGTTAAGTACAAATCTCCCTTAAAAATAATGTTTTACTCCTATTTATGGTGTTTGAAAGCATTCATTAAGAGTAGAGATTTATTTTGGGCTTTTTTGTGTATGAATTCAGCATTGATTTTGCTGCAAATAATATCAGTATCAGTTGGTTCGTTTCACACCTTCGGTGAAGACTATTTAAAGGTATAAAATGTGACTTTTGATCCAGTATTATGTCGCACTATATCTCCCAGACCAAAAAAAAACTGTTCAAAACGAGGGCAGCCCTTTCTACAACTGATCTCTATTCAAATATGCCCACACATGATTTGGTTCCTATTTGCTTCAGTAATAAGTATTTACATTTTTTTTGAAGATCTTCATCTGTAGGCTAAGTCTGTTGATTTCCTTCAATACTCTTGGGCCAAAACTTCACCATTGTACCTTTACATTCAGTGGTTGTATTGCTAACTGTTGGAGAGGGACAGGTTCACGTGAAAAAAAAACATGTTGAGCCTCTGAGTGAATCATAACCAAGCTGAAGGAAGCACCGTGTGAACACAGTGCTGAGAACAACACAGGGAGTTTGACTCCACTCTCTTTTCAGGAAATCATTGCTCAAACGATATATTCAGTTAGGACACATTTATAGCTGCTATTCTAATTTTAAAAATGTTGCATATTTGGGTGCTGTTGGCCTAGTGGTTAGGTCACACTCCATATACTGAGGCTATAGTCTAGGTTCGAGTCCAACCTGTGGCTCCTGTCCCACAAGTCCCCCACTCTCTCTCCCGACTTCCTACTCTTTTCACTGTCCTGTCAAAAAATGGCAAAAAGCCCCAAAATAAATCTTAAAAAATGAACAAACAAAAAAACTAAACCATTATGCCTCCACATGCAGTGTCCTTAAGTGGGCGAGCTGTCTTTCTTCCCCCACGTGGTGGCAGGGCTAACGGTAGTAGAGGAGGAGGTTAACATGAAAAAAAAAGTCTAGAGACTTGAAGACTATAAATATAAAGAGTAAATAAAAACTACTGCAAAGCAATGGTTAATCTGTTAGCCTGTTAAAGGCAATCAAGCTAACAAACTCAGATGTACATCCCAGTTCATTTGCAAGTAATTTCAGTGACTTTCAAAGATACATTTTAATTAAAATGCACATCTCTGTTATTTTCTGCAATTAATCTTTTGTTGTTGGTACATTTAAAATCTCTGAGAGACTGACACCACAGCTGGATCTTTTTCCAATCATCTAATGTGAGAAGGCCAGAGGTTACAGGAGGCGGAAAATATTCTGAAACCAGGCAGAAAGTAAACACTTTTGCTCCGGACAGAAAGAAGAAATGTGTGGGCATCTAAAATAGACATGACCTGAGCTGACTGCAGGTGTGTGCTGTGTGTCCAAACATCTGCTTTAAACTCCTAATCCTCCTAATCATCTGAGCTCAGCCCTCTGGGTGGACTCACATACTTTCTTAAATAGTTTCACTTGCAGATAAAAAGGGGAAAAGCTGGCCGAGCTGCTCTCTGAGGCTCTCGAGGAGAAAACAGAGCTCTGAGACAGTTCATTATGTTAAACTAAATCTGAGGCTGTCTTCTATCTGTTTGCCCAAAGTAACAGACCACAACTCTGCTTTCTCCACGTCTCTGTTCCCAGCATGAAAGCTTTAATATCTGAAGAACATGTCAAAGCTGCACACCATAATCTACGGATTAAAAACCTTACATCATGAATCGTTAAGGGGAATTATAGTGTTTTTAAACTTGAGCCTTATTTTTAAATATTTGGGTTATAATCAACTAATGAAACCCAAACTTTTGGGAATGCTCCAGTAGATTTCTCTAGCCAACAACTGTAAAATAGGCTGCGTTTGGTGTAATGTAATCCTTTGGCAAGAAAAGCTGTTTAATCGATCTAAAGTAAGATTTACAAAATTCTGTTTTTTTGTCCCTTACAGGCTCAGATTGTTATTCTAAGTGTCTGACAGCATTTCATCAACTCTACAGAGATAGACCTTTTTGATCAAGACAATCATTTCTTTAACCATTAACAGCTGATGACTTGCTTCAAAACCACCAAACTCCATTGACAAAAGCCCCAAAACACAAGATCTCACAGAAACTCGTTCTATCAAACGTGACTTCAGAAGAAAAACAACAACATGGAGGACTATTGACGTCATCAGCCGACTGTCTTGGCGTGCATTCTTTTTTGCATCGTAAAACAAAAAAATTGACAGTATGGTGCTTTATGTTCACTCCCTGTTCGGATGTAAATATCAAACATGTTCGATATTTACGATTTCAGATCCGGGAGGCTCGGACTTTGATAGTGAGCAGTAAAATAATTGTATTGACACCACACACTTGAGGATTAATTGGACATATCAGAACAAATAGGGCCACCCACCAGATTGTTGCAGTTAAGTTGACAAACCACACCAAAGTATGAAAAAAAGCGAGAGCCACCTATCTCGCAGTAACAAACTCCAGTTCATTTTAACCAAACCAAACAGGTTAGGTGTAAAAACGCCCAACACTTCTTAGTCAATTAAACTGTTAGGACCCAAGGTTCAAAACCCCTAAATGAAGCAAAGTCTGATTATTGATGCCACTGTATGTTTCTATGCCAATCTTGTGCAAGGCCATTCCTCGCCCCTGGGTTTCTCTCACTGTTCTTTAATTGGCTTCATGGTTTTAATAGTGAGTCGGTGTTACTTTGATAATTCCTCATCTGGCTCTCCATGGACACTATTTGAAAACATCCTGGACAATCTGCAGTACCAGATTCTCGCTGTGTTGAGACGTGCAGCCATCCATGGCATGCAAAACTCCCACTATCTTTCCCACTTACACGTGTATGACCGGCAGCTACATCTGTTGAATGTGTGTAGTTCATGTTTTCAGTGTGTGTGTGAGAAACGTGTCTTTCCTGGCTGGCGGACAGCTGGATCTGAGTGTGTGTTGAAAGCTGTTCTATGAGCCCTGACTGACTTATGTGCTGAGATGGTTTGAATGTAAACTGCTGATGTAGTCATGTATGATGTTGTTGCAGACCAAAACAAGATTTATAAGGTGATTTTTTTTTGGGATAATTAACTCCCCCCCTAATTTACAGGCAAATTATAAAGTCTTCTCTTTTCAGTTAGGCTTTTTCTTGTTGGATCTTGGTTTTCATGTTTAAGGGAAAATCTAATATTTTAATCTGGTTTATTTCCGTCCACTAAAAGTTGTGTGGAAAAAGAAATCGTCCTCTTATTTACAAAAAGGTCTATCTTTGTCGGGATCCTTTCTGTAATGTTTTCAGACACTTAAAATAAAAATCTTAGCCTTTCAGTATGCCTTTACAAAGTGCTAATCCGCTGCAGCTCAGCCGTCAAATGCCTTAAGACTTTCATATTGATTCCGCAACAGCGTGACATTAGTGCCCCAGTCATTGCCTTGTGGCGTTGTGGAAGCACGAGAAAGCACGGCACAGGGGTAGCTCCCCATACACACAGTAAGACATGCACACACACACAGCGCTGTTCTCCACTGCTGGCTCTGCTGATCCCGTCTCGCCTGTGTTACTACCACTGAAGATGGTACAGAGGTTGGATCACTTTCAGCCCCCATTATACCTCTGCAATATTCATACTGTAGGCGAAACAGGGATGTAAATATTGCGCCGTCTGATTAGGGCTAATTACAAAAAGAACTTTAATGGACACACTTTGAACCATTAGGGATTACGTTGCAGTCATTACAGCCTGTTTCACTGCTGCAGGCTTTATATACTGTAGCAATTAAATTACGTTTTCACCTTTGAGAATTTGATTTGCATTAAATACACACAATGTTTAAAAGCATTGTTCGAGGACGTCACTGTTAAAAGATGGAATCTACGTTAAGATTACACACAGGTAAGGATGAGGATATTTTAAACATGACTTTGTGAATTCTGTTTGAATCTATGTATTTGTTTAAATGACGCTGAGACAGTTCAATCAGTTGCACATGTAGTGTTTTTATGTGTGTGTTTGAGATAGTGCAGACAGGTTATATAAATGAGACCTGTCTGTTTGTGTATTTAAGTGGAACCTGAGTCTCCATTGTTGCTTCTAATTGCTGCTTTGCACAAACATCTTTGTTGGAAACTCCACACTTTGACCAAAAGTTGGTTTTCCTGTTTAATTTTTCTAACCTATTTATACTCTGTACACATCCATCTATGAGAGGAACAAACATGTCTGCTCTGAATCCAAACACATGGTAAAAAAATATATATTTTACTGCAAAAAAACCCAACGTAAATTACTGACAGATAAACAGTTTTGACCCTTACCGGTACACCACCGTCTCCTCAGGCGTTCTCTACTTTTCTTGATACCTCCCTAGATTTCCTCTTTAAAATGCTGTGATTAATGTTGCCGTATGCTGAATTATTCATCCACACACGTAATTTGAGAAGTGTTTACGTAATATTATGTATTTTTGATTACTCGCTGATTACTTTATGTAACACTGATTTTCTCCACCAGTTTGTTTACGTGGGTAGAAGTTCATCTATTGTAGCAAATCATTAAAAAAATTGGAATAACTATGGAGGTTTTTGCTGTTTTATATAAAAGAAACAAACTCAGAGAATGATGACGTTTTAAAAAAATAACTGAATTGAAATATTGCTCATAAAAGTAACGTTAATTCTCTTTCTTTATTAGAGATGAAGAGACAGACATGACTGTTTATTCGTGTTTGAGCAATAGTTAAACATTCAGGAAGATGTGCTTTTTAAAAGTTTTGTTGGATGAGAAAATCATTACAACACTTCACTTTTTATGCAACATGCACTAATAATTGCTTATTTTATGATAAACTGAGAGACCACTCTGAGATACCAGAGTTCGGTTCGTCGTACGTGAGAACGCAACTTGAACCAAAAATGGGAAGTGAACCAAAAAGCAGGGCATTGTGGGTTGAACTATGGATATTTCAGAATTAACAACAAATTTCAAATTGTTTTGCCAAGCGTGGCTAACAGCATTGCTAACAACACAAGTCCTCCTTGCAGGTAAACATTCACATGCCTGTTCTTGCTCCGGCCAATATACCAGTTTAACCTGACACATCCTACATATAACTTTATCTCCATTTTACAGATCAAAATAGTGCCATACTGTGGCGTGATTCTTCCACTGTCCTGCTGTTTACTTCAGGGTCATAGTGCAGCATTAGGCCCAACAGCATGTAGCGGGGTGGCTACACAACATTTGAAAGGCTTTAGTGCACTTTACAAAGAGTGCATTGCAAAGACAAACTGAATCAAATATAAAATGCAACCATGGTCTAACTTCACCCCTGAATCGCAACAAGTTCACGAAACTTCATATGTGAAAGCGACCTAAATCTGTTTTTAATTCCTTTTTATGTCCAGGTCTTTGCAGACAAAGTAAAACCTCCTGCAGAGGGTGAATTACATGAACACACAGCTCTCCTCTCCACAGAGAGCCATTCAGCTCTGAGGACGGAGATACAGGGTGTCTCCGATTTCTTTTTATTGTCGTTTGAAGACAGTCCTCCCTGCTCTCTGTCAAACCTGCAGCCATCTCTCTTTACATGCTCCTCCTCTTGTTCTCACATACTTTCCCCATTTTTGTGTATTTTCTTTTCTCATTGCCTTTAAATATCAAAGTTCTCCTGATTGTCAGAGGGAAGAAAGCTCAGTGAAGAAGAATAAAGTATAAAGACAGGTGAACAGAAACATCTGTCTGTGCGTGTGTGTGTGTGTGTGTGTGTGTGTGTGTGTGTGTGTGTGTGTGTGTGTGTGTGTGTGTGTGTGTGTGTGTGAGAGAGTGTGTGAGTGTGACCACAACAAGGTCGGGGCTTTTATCCTGTTTCTTTGATGACTTTGTAAAGATCAAACAGGACACACTCACCCACAGCCCCTTCACATGGATCACACTTTTACTCACTGAGGCATTACTTTGTATATTTGTGTGTGTGTGTGTGCGTGCGCGTGTGTGTTTTGGGGTTAAATCAGGACAAACTGAAAAGAGAACAATGAAAAGGACTATTTCGGTATTTCTAAGCATGGGCCCTACTTTGCTCTAAATATTGAACAGGTAAAGAAAGTTTTGCTATTTGTTCTGCAGTTTTGTTCATCCTACAGCAGTGAAACCCGCTGTAACCTTGATAGATCAAAGTGTGTCCACTAAAAGTTGTTGTTTTTGTCACTGACAGGCTCAGATTGCTATTTGAAGTGTCTGACAACATTACAGAAAGCATCACTACAGAGATGGACCTTTTTGTTACAGAGGAAGATTATTTTTTAAACACTAACAGTTGTTGCGTCACTCTCTATGAACACACAATCCTACATTGATAAAAACTGGAATTTTACTAAACTGTTTCATGTCGTTTCGTAACGTAACGTATGATAATGTCCTATACCGGACCATGTCATTTCGCATTGTATCATATATGATGTATCGTACCATACCGTGTTGGGTCGTATCATCACAGGTTTTGGTAATGAAAAGAGAAATATAAATACTATGCCAGAAACAGGGAGATTGTAGTGAAAAGCGAGAGCCTCCTTTAAACAATTGGTGTGAGTGTGTAAGCAGGAGGAAAGTTAAAGCTTAGCTTCATCAAAAAAAGAACACATTTACCTTTAAACAAGGACAAAGCTGTCTGATTTACATTTGACATCTCATCTTTCTTTTAAATTACATGTGATATAAAGAGTCTGGATTCTTCTTCTCTTCCTCCATTCAAATTTTACTCTGTACTGTCGGCCTATGTGTGTGTCTCGTGTGTGTGTGTGTGTGTGTGTGTGTGTTTGAAGAAAAGCCACAGTGACAGCACTACCAGCCAGAAGCCTTTGAAGAGCTCTGATCACAGAATAAATGATTTAACACAGATGTTGAGAACATACACATGAGGTCATGAGGTCACACACACACACACACGCACACCTGGATTTACATCAGTCTGCGACCACAACAAGGTGTCAGCTTCAGTCACTTTCTTTAATGACTCAGCAGAAGATCAAACACAAATTTCCCACGTCACACACTCACACATCTGATCTGTGCTTTGATGAGTCCACACACACTCAGACATACACACACAAACACACAAAGTCCTGACATCACTTCCTGTCTTGCCTCTGTTCCAATAGCTTCTGTAACTCAGAAGTCCATCACAATCAATTAAAGTTAACACAGAGGATTTCCTTATAGATATTTTTGAAAACTTGACATGGCAATTTTCTCTGTTTGTGTGGAGTTCCACAAGGCTCAACCATTGGACATCTTTCATTTTATTCATTTACATACATCCGTAAACCCAAATGTAATGATTAACTCTGAAATTACGCAGATGACACTTGACTTTACAATGAGAATTTTTTTTTTTACAAAAAAAAGTCTGCAAGTCAAATATGACTCGAAAAAAATTAGAAATATTTGCTTAAACTTGAGCGCCCAAAGTGACACTATAACATGTCAACTGCCTAGACCCTGACTTTGAGAGCCTTTTAAATACAGGTTTAAAAGTTCCCCAGTGCCTTAACTAAATCTTTGGAGCTTATTATTACCCACTTTGTATTTAAATCTTTAACGGGAGACCTGATTTAAACATCTGTCTTGTTTTCACTTTAAAAAGTCGCATTTGGGGGCCTCTGAAGTCCCCCCCAAAAAAGAAAAATTGTTGTTTTTCTTTCTCTGTTCATCTGTTTGTGTACAAAAAGCTATACAATTACCTTGTAAACTTGTCTACAAATTCTAGAATATTGAACCCACTCGGGTCCATGCATTTTTAGCTCAGTTGAACAACTCAAGGTCTATTTTTGTAAAGTGCTGTTATACCAAGGGAAATTCTGCTTTCAGTTTAAATCTGGGCACTTTTTTAATTTCGGGGTCAAAATGGCTTACAGTAGAAGTAGCCTACTTAAAGTTTTGCAATTGTTCCAGTAGTTTTAAATGGTTAGTTTGGATCCATCTGAAATGCAAAAGTCTCACAATAAATGTTTGAATGTTGTGTGTGTCTCGATTATCAGATACATTCATCAGCAGCATAATGTAATTCTTAACATGTGTTTTAAATCATCTTAGAAAAGGGCTCAATGTAAATTAGACTTCACACAATTGAAATAAAAAAGATGATTAATGGGATATCAAATATTCATCATACACACCGACACTTTCTGAAACCCCCACTCACACAAACACACCCATCCAGACTAACAGTCACTCTGACCGGCAGGATGACGTCATCATTCTAGAGGACTTTTCCATGTTAACGGTGACCATTAAAGGAGTTACAACACATACAGGAAGTGTGTGTGAGAGAGAGGGTTACTCTTGTGTGTTTTTTTCTTCCAACACCTGTAAAATCCTCCAGCAGTGATTAGTCAGCACTGAACACCCAGCGAGCTCAGCGAGCTGTGTCCAGGCTCATTGTGTGTGTGTGTGTGTGTGTGTGTGTGTGTGTGTGTGTGTGTGTGTGTGTGTGTGTGTGTGTGTGTGTGTGGCAGCAGGGGTTGCCACAGTAAACACACACAATGGCAGGAGATGATTCAGCAGATAATGGTGGGCTGCTACACTGCAACAAACACAAACACACATGAACACTAACTTATTACTAATACACTCAAATATACATCACACACCTACACTGAAAAAACACACCTCTACACCACCCTTGTAGTATAAGTAATGCTACTGTGGTGGCATCAGGCTGCTGTAATACTGAAACACACACACACACACACACACACACACACACACACACACACGTAACTTGAGTAACTGCTGATGTGTCAGTGGATAGTTAGTAAAACCCAACAAAACTGTATTTGTGTTGGCTGAAGAATAGTCTCAATGTCAACATTTCTTCAAGTGTGTTAAACAAAAAGTGCCTTAGACATAATAAACTGGCTTTTTTGGGTAAACATTAGCACCCCCTACAGGATCCATAAACCCACAGCAAGATGTGTAAAACCCCACAAAGGTCTTGACTGACCATCACGACTCTTAAGAACTCCTAAAAAATGTCTATTCTCTCAATAAATGCAACTAAAAAAAAACAAAGAAGTCCTACAACTTCGTAAGTAAAGACTCAATTCACCTTCACCTCCCTAAATGACTACAAGACCCTCTAAAATGCCCTAACACCACTAAAAACACCATTCAAGCTACCATAACAACCTACAGAACCTCTTCACTGACCACTACAGCAACCCAGTGGACCCTTCAAGGCTCATAACTGACCACTGAAAATCTCTCAGACCTGTGGCATCCTTAAAGAGAGCTAGAGTCGATAATTAGGGCCCAAACCACCTTACAAACCCCAAGAACTACCTCAGTGAACACTAGCATCACCTACAGGATCCCTATGACCTCCTCATGACAACAAGACCCTCTAAAAATCTAAAACCATCAAAATGACCATTAAAACTATCCCAAACAACCATTAGAACCTCTTCAATGATCACTACAAAAACCAAATGGACCATTTGGACCTCTCCACTGACTACTACCACTTCCTATTACCTCTGGAAAAACTTAAAATACTTTTTGTTTTTTTATCAAAACAACCACCAAAACGACCGTAAGAAAAATCTAAAAAACGTTTACCAAAAGGACTTCCTAAAATATTATAATGATCTCCTAAAGTGTCCTTTCCTCTTTAAGGAAACCTAGAAATGAATGCTAACTAAATTCACCTGCAGGATGGAAACTTGTTAAATGAATTGTTTAAACACATCAAGGACCACTACTATACCGCCTAAATGAACACCAGAAACCACCAAAAACATCAAAATGTTCAATATGTTGATACTTTTTTATGTCAAATTTTGTAAAACAATAAAATCAGTTTTTTAATGATCAAAAGTATCAAAAAGTACTAAAGCTGTAAAAAAGTAAATCTATTTCATAAGACAGGTGTGTAGGAGAGGAATGAATCCAAACCAAGTTGCAAACAATCATCTGCATACAGAATAACATACACTAATACGTTACAATACCAAAATGTTGCCCATTTTTTCATCGTGCAGATGCTTACTTACAACTTTAAATATATTAAAACAAGGATTTACCCAATATTGGTTGGCTTGGACTTCTATTTTTGATTCTGTGTTGTTGAAAACGGTTTCATTTTTTGCTAGAAACATATCAAAGTCTAAAATTCGGGTATTATGACAGTTGTACTGTGATATATAAAGCCACCTAACAGACATACCCAGGAAAAGGCAGCAAAAATGTATGTTTTCCTCAGGCAAACACAATAGTTCTGACACACTTTTCACAAGACTTTAATGATTAAAGTCTTAAAACTAAAGATGGAGGGTAGTTTCTGTGTTTCGTAGAGCTCGATGAGGATGGGGTTGTGATCCTGCAGGTAGAGGCCACCAACCAAAAACCCACAACACAGAGGGGGAGCGCGTGAGCAGAAAACTAATGAAGCTAATCAACAATCCAAATATCAAAGCCCACACAATCAGGACGTTTGCACGACCACACTGAAACCACACACACTCATCATCAGGGAGGGTTTAACCACAGCGTTATGTATTCATTTATCGAGCGTGGGAACTCACTGCAGGTAACAGAAACCTGTTCATCATCAGAGTCAGGGAATACGCAGTGCAGTTTCCAGGCACAGTAATAGCTTTTCAGATAATAATCCGCTTTAATGGTGACATTTAAAGAGAAGAAGAACACAAATCATTTATAGTATGCTACTTACTTGGCCAAAAATGATGCAGTAGAGGACCTATGACACTTAACTAAAACACACAGATGATGGTTTTAGCTAAAAGCTGGTGCATGGTGAGTTAGCATATTAGCGTACAAATACTGTATATATAAGAAGAGCTTAGCCTGACAGAACTGTCTTTAGTTTTGTAGGTATTTTATGTATAAACAAAGTAAAGGACAAATTAATGTGATGACCTTAAGGTGGTGCTGTTTCGTGATTTCAATTTCGTGATCCTCTTTCTTATCCATGGATAAGAAAGAGGATCACGAAATTGTAAATGTATCCTGCTTGGAGCGTGAGTGTCAAAACCAAGTTTTATTCAAATCCATCCATTACTGATCAGGGTATTTTAAAACATTTAAAAAAGTTAGCATCTCCTCAGGATTCATCCTCTGGGGAACAAGAAAGTCTGTGCAAAGCTTTATCTGCAAAGTTGCTCTAAGATATTAATATCTGAACCAAACTGGTTAAGTATTAGTTATTAGCTTAAAGGGATACTTCACCCATTGAAACATGAATCTGTATTGAAATTGGGTCATATATGTAGTAGAAATGTTAAATAAATTTTGAAGCCTTCTTGACCGACCGAAAGTGTATTTTTGGCTCATGTGGATGAAAGACAACAACTTCCAGAATGCACAGCACCGCAGGCCACTCCCACTGAAGCTACGTTGCTTTATTTACAGCCTATGTCTACAACACATACGCCCGTTTTCTCAACTGATTCCGAGATTTCTTCCAGAAGGAATTGGCATCTTAGAAATTCCTGGCAGCAAACGGACTCTATGTCTGTGTCCATAGGCAAACAGTGAGAGCCCCAACACCACCAGTCCGCCCCAGCTCGAGCCGGCCCGGGCTCCTCGTTCTTACCGCCGCCGACAGACAGGTCTTGTGCCTCGGCTGCTGCAGTCACAAAATCTACATACTTTTTTCGCCATTGTCGGTTCTTCTCAGCTTTCTCCACAGAGCCTGTTAGCATAGCTTCCTAGCAAGATGGTTGACTTTCACTTTGGAGTTTCGATTCTGGCAGTTAGGTCCCGCCCACTGATCTGTAATAGGTCTATAGCTTCAGTGGGTCGAAAACATGAGGATCTAGCAATGTAGTTTCACCCCCTCTAACCACAACAGCCTCCGATGACGCAAATTGACAATTTTTGCGGCATCGGAGGCTCCTTTTCAGACAAGAAATACAGAGCTTTCCCGTCTCAGGGGAAAATGAGGGCGGGATGCACGACCATTCAAAAATACTACCAGGTTTCTAATAATACAAAGCTTAATGCAATTGGGTGAAGTATCCCTTTAAGTATTCAAATGTCAATACATGTGGGGGCTTCTATACACTCAGGACAGTCAATTTGTTTTCTGCACCTGAATATTTAAAGTAAAAAATTATGGGATATCTGAACTATGCTCAGTGTTTGGAGAGGAGAGCCTATGTAAGAGATTTTAACGGCTTCCATGGAGGCTTGAGGCTGTCTCGGGAAATTCTTGGTTTCATATCGAGGAACTATCGTGTGATTTGCAGAACATGCCGTTTAGTGCCCTTTTCATACTTATCCTGGGAATACTCAAACGTACGCCATGATCTGAAACTCTGCCCACGTTTAGTATGGGCATCCATTATTGTATACACTATGTTAAAATGGGGATCAGGATAACAGGTCAAATACATCCCATGCGATTCCTAATGTTCCGGTTGTGTTTGTGCTGCTCACTCCTTAGTGCGATTGTGTCTGTGTGGTGCTGCCAGCTCTGTGGATGCCGCATGGATAAAAAAAGGTTAAGGTGAAGCAAACTCTGAATGCAGAAGGAGGTTATTTAGACGTGAAACGCAGCAGGGATTTCCAAGGATATGAGCAAATGTTCTGCTTCATGACTGCAGGCGCAGCGGAAACGGCCGAATTGGATTTAAAACCTCAAACATTTTATGAGTCCACAAAGTCGGTCTCCATTTCACGCTCAGTGGAGGAGCCTAAAGTTTTTGTATCTTCATGACATCACGGGTTAGAGAGTAGCAGCTCAGAGAAAACAACTGAGCCCACATCAGCACAGGAATCACACATGGCTGCTCTTAACTGGAACACTGAAACCACTGTTTGAGCTGCCTTTCAGGTTTAGGCTTTAATTAAATGTTTCTGTGTTGGTAAGCTCTTCTGCTGTGTATGAGGTCTCATAAAACACTCCAGCCATAGGTTAGATAAGCAGGTTTTTACTGCAGCGTCTGGGAAACGTCTACAAAGTGAAAACCTAAGAAACTCTCTGCATATAAAAGCTCAATGAGACAAGAAGCTTATTCTGAAATCAAGGAATCTCTCCATCCACACCGTCTTTTCTTTGAAAATACCAACTGGATGTGCAACAGGATCTGTGTAAACTTAAGCTCAAAATCACATGCCAGCACTTCCAACCACGACTCAAAGACTGGCATGTTGCTGAGCAAAGAGAAGTAAACTTAATGTGAATTCCACAACCCATCAGCTGGTTTTCATTCCCTCATAAAACAGGAGCAGAGAGGCCTGTACTCTTATCCTAACACATTATCTCAAGTTGTGATCTTGGCATAATATCAGTTGAAAACAGTAAGGTGAGAGTTGCATTTTTTCAGCTCATTCCCCATCTTTTGTCCCATTCCCCAACGGTTTTATACACCCTAACAAAAGCTTCCTCCACCTGTATGAACAGATCATTAAAAAGTTCCCCATGTATCACCAGCGTGATCTTGGATGACATACAAGGATAAGAGAACATTTCTGTCACCCAGCATGTCCTCAGTACATCGTTTCACTCATCTTCCAAAAACCGAGTAGAAATGGTCCAGTAGCTTTTACAGTGATGCATAATGTAACTCCAGCTGCTTTTTGAGTCAAAGCAGCCCCACTAAAGACCTCTCTGCCCCATACAGCTTAATTTAAACATGCTTCCTACCACCGTCAGAAAAAGCTGTAATGCATTATGTATCTAAAATGAATGGGACATCACGGTCCTGTGGTTTGACTTTTATGTGCTCGTACCTCATTCGTTGATCAGGCAGAGTGGAGCTGGTCGACCTGTTGGAGGGTTTACAGCAGAGTACCCGTGGAGTTAAAATAGATAGATGTGTGTGTTTCCTACTCAGGCTGGATGACGGGAGGCTGAACTCCTAAAGTGAAACACAGAGTAGTGGAAAGGAGAGTTTACCATCATTTCTTCTCCAGTGCACTCACATACCAAGAAACCTCAATCGGTCCCTGCTAGATTACATTCAATCATGGCTGTCACGTTGCTATCCCTATAAACCCACAGATTCCCTTGACTTCCCCTTATTCAGCCATAAAACACCAAATGACAGCATGCAATTTACCCCAATCTGTTCTTATATCTTCAAGGTACAGACATACATCTATTCCACAAGCAATCTTGCCAAAAAATCATTCAAATCTAACCCCAAAACATCGAATCTACATTTACTAGTACATGGTCAGTTCACGTTTGATAGCCTTACCTTGATACAACAGTATCAAATATGTATTCATATGAAGGTAAATGCCATAAACATACAGAAAAACTGGATACCTAAAAACCTGATCAAAACAGGGATAATCAAGTCCATGTGAACACAGTCAATAAAGACCCCCAAGTGTCACATAAAGCCAATATAAGTTTCCCAGGTGTCCATGTAGAGATGATAAGAATCCCAGATAAGGAGTAGTTTGCAACTTCAAATTGTCCGATAAGAGACGATGATGATTCCAAGGCGTCCAACTAAAGTTAACAACAGCTCTCAGATGTCTACGTAGAAAAATAAATATCTCCCAGGTGTCCAAGTAGAAGACTGAGACAACTCCCAGGTAGGTGTCCTGAAAAAATACTAAAGACAAACCAAGTACCAAAACACATGTGGTAATCAATCTCAGATTTCTGAGTACAAAAAAAATAACTCCCAGATTTCCTTAGGAGATATAATGATAATGACGACTCTCAGGTTTCCACAAAGTGCTGACAACAACTCCAAAGTGTTCACATTGTGATGACTCCAAGAAGTCCACTAAAAGAGGAAAACAGACTCCCAGGAGTTGTCCATTAAGTGGCAACTTAGAGACATCCTGGTGTCAAGTCCAATTGAGATAATAATAATAATGATGTCCCTGTTCCCATGTAAAGATGGCAATAACTCCCCAGACATTTAAAGGCAACAATATCTCCCAGGTGTCCACGTAGAGATAATAGGTGTCCAAAATAAAAAGAATAAACAAAAGAGACAATGACGAGTCCATGGTAGAAATAATAGGAAGGAGGAGGAACCTAGGTGTCGTAGTAAAAGCATTAATGACTTCCAGGTGTCTGTGTAGAACAAGTAGTAGTTACATCAACCAGGTGTCCACCAAGAAAGTATGAAAACACCCAGGTGTCCACATAGAGATAGACATTACTCTCAGGCATCCACTCAGAGATTATAACTCAGGCGTCCAAAGAGAGACAATGATGAGTCCAAGGTATCGAAGTAGAGATGATAAAGGAACCTACGTGTCCAAGGAAAGGTAATAATGGATCCAGGTGTCCACTTGAGAATCAAAACATCAGCCACATGTCCACCTGAAAGGCAAGAAGACGCCCAGGTAGAGATGATAATGATTCTTAAGGTGACCACTCTGTGTCCTCAGAGACGGTAAACTTCCGGTTGTCCTAAAAGACTCCAAGTTGCCAACCTGGAGATAAAATTGACTCCCATTGTCTAGAGACACGATAACTAACAGGTGAACATGAGTAGGTGAGTAGGCAGCATCAGACTTCTATAAATCCATTGGAAGACATAATAGACTCACACGTGGTTATAGAGAAGATTAATATCTCTCAGGTGTCCACACATAGGTGAACGGACTCATCGGCCGGCCAGCTGAGCGGCTTGTTGCCTTTTTCCTGCAGGCCTGAGTTTCTGCCTGGTCGATATTTGACAATGTTGGAATTGTTGGGGAGAAATCAGGTCAGGGCGCCTTTGCAAAATTAAAAACCATAATCCCAGAAAATCAGAGGAAATATTTGGGCTTCATATCACATATCAACGGAGAAAAAGGGAGATGCAGCTGGATCGGAGACTGTTTCTTCATGGCTGAAGTTCATTTCGGTTCATGGTATGAACTTATGTGTCGTCCTGTTAGTGCTGCAGTATAGAGAAACATACTCAGTCATATTTAAATTCAGCCTACAGCGAGTCACTTAAAGCCTCTCACAACGTCAGATTCTTTTCCCTTTTTCTCCTTCTTTGAACACCTCTCCACATCTCCTACCTTTTTACATTCATCCTCTCCTCTTTCTCTCTCTATCTCTCTTCGCATGTAGGTCGAATAGCTGTGTTAAATGTAAATGTCCCTCATGCATAGCAAAGAAGGCCTCCCTCTGAAATACAGCAACTGCATGAGAAATTACATTAAAACACCTTCAGCCACTTCAAACATTCACCCTGAGTTTGTGTGCGTGTGCATATATGTGTGTCCTGGCAGGACCCAACGGAGGCTGCAGCGGCTCGTTGAAGTGGTTCAGCGGTTTTAATGAAGGAGTGCAGGCGGGCGGGGTCACATCTGGTCAGGTCACACAGTTACGCCTCGGCACAGGTGTCACCTCTGGGAGTGGAAATGAAAACCAACGCACCTGTCAGAGGGACCAGAGTGAGATTAAAGGCTCAGAGAGGAAATGAGCTGCAGAGAGACGAACACAAAACAGACTTTTAACATTTATACAGAGGAGAAGACAATATTCTGACTGTTTTACATGGAAAACATTTACTATTAAGTACAATCAATTTGGATATTTCAACCTATTAGTAGAGCCATGCTTCCATCCAGATGTTTTGTGCTAGTTTGAATCATTAAATAAACAATTCAGTATCTAAACTATGTCAATCTAAAAACACCTATTACTGAGTTTAAATAAAAAATCTGCCCAAAAGAATGCAGAACTTAACAGTTTTAAAGAGAAAGGAGTCCGTGTGTACTGGTCTGTAGTGAACTGGTCTTGTCCCAGTTTAAACAGTGTGATAATGGGAAGAAGCAACACTGAAAGAAAAAGGCCCACAAACTCCTTCAGTTTCTAGGGGAAGAGATCACACTTTAATCCCCACTCAGAAACAAACCACTCTGCAGAGAAGTCAGTGAACCAGAAGCTCCGTGGACTTGTGAGAGAGCGACAAGCCGTTGATGGGGAATACGAGCGTGTGTGAGTCATTACTCCGTCCATAAGCCTTAGGAGGAAGGAAACGAGGAGGAATCTGCCCACTGAAGGGTCTGATTTGGCTCCACAGCGGGTCAGTGCGTATGCCCGCAGATTGGAGTCACATCGGGGTCGGAGTCGAGCCTCTCTTCTCTGAATGTTAATGAGGTTTTCTCTGTTCTGTTGTCGCTGAGGAGCAAGCGACCCGAGATGACCACAGGTTTATTTCACTGCTGCCGGATGTGTTCCCACCTGGTCATCGAGAATAACACCTCCACAGAGCTGAGGGCTGCAAACACTGCAGCAAGTTTCATTTAAAACTCAGTGAATACAGCGGTCTGTTTGGAAATGAGTTAAATAACCTGAGATTTTAACTGGAATATTTTCATGACAATGGTCCAATGATTGGTGTAGATGCCCTAAACTTGAATGTTTTACCAACGTTTCAGTGTGTTACGTTTTCATCATGTGATGTTTCATGTTTCAGTACTGAAAAGTTCATTGACTCCTATGTTGGTGTTCGCTAGGTTTCCTCTCACCGTTCCTCCTCTACTCTTTTAATCTGGTGCACACAGCAACGCAGGAGCCTCATTTGACAACAGAGCTGTCAATCATGTAGTTATAATTGAATACAATTTGTGAGTTTTATCTTTGTGTAGTGTTTTATAAGTAACCGCAAATAGATTCATTGTCTTCAGGCATAGGCGAATAACCGCATGGGCAAAGTGGGCAAGTGCCCAGGGCCCTGGCCAATGGGAGTGTTGGCCTTAATATTCATTATATATATACAGTATGTGAAGTATTTTTGATATTAAAATATTGGACTCTCGTGGTTTCTCAGGGAAGGGACAGTCTGAGAGAGAGAGATAGAGAGAGAAAGAGAGAGAGAGAGAGAGAGAGAGAGAGAGCATGAACGAGAGCGAGCTGCAAATCGCAAACAGCTGTTTCTTCATGGCAACTGGAAATTCAAACTATAAAACTCAGGAAAGCAACTTTGAGACACTGCTCATATGACTCATATTATAAAGAAGTTCCACATTTTGTCGACTGTTTTACCTCGTAAGATTGTGTAGGACCACACTGCACAACAGAAAGTTAACGTTCAATTATTTAGTTATTTTCTGTGAAGAACCCAGACAGGCTGATAGGATTATTAAACATTAAATAAGAGAATTTCAAAGGACTACGTGCTGTGTGGTTGTGGGTTGGCCTGTGTTATTGTGCAGACAAACTCTGCATGCTTCGTGTGTGTGTAATATTCGATGTGTGTAGGTAGGGGTCGAGGCGAGTTTGTGTCCAGGGCCTGTGGTCACGATAATCCGTCCATGTCTTCAGGTTGTTGGGATGTCTCCGTTTTTCACACTGTATCAGCTGAACGACATGTGTGTAGTTCTCTTTAATGAGGCTGCAGATATGCATGAATATTTAAATATTCATGGGGACACTTTGACACAGAGGTGATATCCACTCGATGAACCCACCGCTGATAAAATCCTGGTGATTAACGTCTGAGGCGGGCGGGTAAATGCCATGTGAGGACAGGTGTGGGGCTGGTATACCGCCCTCCTCCTCCCTCTTTAATCTACACGAGTCCCCAGCTTATCTCTGGGTAAATTTACATTCCAGCGGCCCGAGCAGTGCACACGCCACGGCGCAGTCATCTGAATGTAAATGTCAAGCTGATTGCAGTGAGTCTCTGGTGGGCAGAGGCAGGGTATCTGCGAACAAACAGGCTGCATGTCCTCAGCGAGGTCAGCGCCACCTGTCCGATACAGAGATTACAACAGGTCTGATCAGGAAACAGTGAAGGACGTGAAGATAGTGAGAAATAAGGGAAGATAATTGACAATGGCCGTGTCCGAAATCGCATACTTTCATACTATTCATACTCAATGCAACGTCATATTAAGTAGTACAATCCGAAATCATAGTATGCACTTGTGTGTACGAGAAATACCCGGATGTATACTAGATCGGCCAGAATTTTTTTTAAGCATGAACAGGAGCATACTAGTCATTCTGAACCGCCCCACAATGCACTGCGGCTCTCAGACTGTCGAATTGCAGAGCTCGCCAGGCAGCCAACTTGCTCTCAGGAAGTGTCCGACAGACATCCTGAGAGCTCACAGTGTACCAGTGAAATAAGGATAGTGTTGAAGGCAGATCTGTTGCTATTTCAGTAGTCCGATATGCACAGCTCAAATATAAACACCATCAGATAAACTCTCACCGTCTCTCTCTCTCTATTTAGACACAACCGCACACACACATCATCACCAACAAACACAAGCTAACTAGCAGCTAAATCATAAGCAATAGTCAGCTGCAGTTATTTTCTGCTTAGTTGTTTCTGGTTCATATCTTAGGTTCAGGAGGGGAAAGACACATCAAACGGGCATGCCTGCTGTCTGTCAGTTTGTGCAGGTACAATCAGGAACAAAAGTCCTGAATTTGGGGAATCGACTCGTGACTCTGCTCTCACTGTTTGAGTGTGTGCAGTCGTACACCCAAAATTTCAAACATGTCAAAAAATCATCCGACCGGCCGGGAGCAGCTAATCAGGCTGTGTTTAGTACTTGTGCTCCCCTGTGTACTGCACAACCAATGACGTGGATCGGTCAAAAATTCAGCCTGACTTCAGAATCAGTTGTGCGACTCAAAAATCGCCTGATGTCGTACAGTGTACACCGGGCTTTAACATGCCTCACACCACAGGAACATCTGACAATATAACTCGAGGACCATTAAAAAAAATCCAGACTTTGTTCACTTTTGTTGTAAAAAAAAAAAAGGATTGGGACCCAAAATCTGCCTGGTTATCTTCTAGTGTGTAACCTGTTAACATTTCTGTTTAAATAATAAAGGAATAAAGTTTCAGTCACACTGTAAACAAACAGTAGATGTGTTTGATTCCATAATGTGTGGATTTTATTAACTTTAAATTGAAGTTTTTGAAATTATTTTAACAGTTTGGATTTGTTGTTATCATTATTCTTTAATGTCCAGGTTTATTTCTCTTTTTGTGCAGCTTTAATGTCAGTCAGCCCAGCTTTAGGTCACGTGCTGTAGTGAAATATTGATCTCAGTACATTTTAAACAAATGTATGATTTATACGGGATGTTATATAACACACATGAACTTATTATCCATTCGTGTTTTCTTCCCTGCAGTGAAAGCTCTCCCTACTTTCTTCACTTGTTATCTCTCGCTCTGTCTTGTGCCCTTTCTGCTCCTCTTCATCAACAAATCAATTACTTCCTTTTTGTCTTTTATCTTCTCTGCTCCTCCCCGACAGTGTCCTGGTTTGATGTTGTGAGGCCAGTTCAGGTGAATTCTGCTCTTCTTTCTTTTTTTTCTTTTCCTGCTTTGAGTTTCATCTTCTGCCCTTATTAAACTTCGAAGGAACTCAACCTAGAAATGCATCAATCTGATTGGTTCAGTTGGCAAGCGACCCTGATGCTCATGTTAGAAACTTGGAGGAAAACATCTCTCTCTCTCTCTCTCTCTGAATAACCTGCGTCCCCTGAGACGGCCTGTATATCCACACAGAGGGATTACTGCTGCTGAGAGTCGACTCGGGATACAAAGTCACCTTAAATCACCACAAACTTACAGATTCTTTACAAAAACTACAGCAAAGAGGCTGAAAAGAATGAAAAGTTTCTGATCAACCTTTCAGACCATGAACAAACTAGTCTACAGATCAAGAAAGGAAAGGTTTGCTTTTCCATTTCCATTTCTTATTCTTTAAAATTCATTCAGCTGAGCGTCAGAAGGTTTTAAGGCTGGAAAAAATAAATTTGACCAAAAAAACTGCAATTCCTCAAGTGTCCACTAGAGTCCATCGCCTCCTGCAGTGAGTCAGTCCCCTCTTTGAGTGACAGGTGGGAGCTCCTATAGCTCTCTGCTAGGTGTCACCTCAGCTAATTCTTAACTTAACTTCTGGGACGTGTTTGGGTTGTTGGAGATTTTGTCATGTAGTATCCGACAAATAATTTGTCTTGCTGTGAGCTTTATTGTACTTACAACATTTCTTATTTTTTACATGTTAGCAACCATTAGCAGCTATTTGTGTCTCAGAGAACCACTTGGCTTGTTAGCTCGTTCACTGTCTGTCAGAAATCGATTTATTTGTGGCCACTGTGCATCCGAGTCAGGATTGTTGTTAGTTTTCCCACAGAGCACACATTTTTCCCAACTGTCCTCCACGGTACAAACTGAATCTATTACTTCCTCTCTCTCTTCTTTAAGCTCGCTTCCAAATATGAAGTTGAGTGGAATTTGTGGAATTATGGAGTGAGATTTCAACATGGTTGCAATTTTCATCTGGTTCAGTTTGCTTTCACACTGCACATTGGCAAGCGCAACAAAGCCTGTCAAATGTTGTTTACCGTCCACCAATCACTAGTTGGGGCTGTAGCACCAGTCAGTTGCTACATGCCATCCTGCCTAATGCTACACTATGACCCGATGTAAACAACAGGACAGTGAAGGAATGGCATCCCCTAGCGCAGAACAGTCGAGCAGAATTTTTATCTATAAAATGGAGATAAAGTTACATGTCGGCTGTGTTGGGTTAAACTGGCATATTGACCGGAGCAATTTGTAAAAACATTTAGCACATGCATGTGGATGTTAACCTGCAAAGAGGAGGGAAGGTTGGTGTTGTAAGCAATGCCAATGTTAGCCACGCTAGATAAACCTTATTGACATAATTTACAGATGGCCAAATTCAACCCACAATACACTGCTTTTTGGTTCACAACACATTTTCACCTACGGCAAACAACATTCTGGTGCACTTGGAAGCAAACCCAGTTTGCAATTGGACCAGATTTTGGTTCCTTAGTCCGCATCAGAGTTCGTTTAAGCATCCACATCACCCCAAACCTAATGTACTATTCGTCAAAGCGCACCAGCGTTTTTGTTTCAAATGGACCAAACAGCTCAGGTGTGAATGCACCCTAGATTCTCAGGATCTCAAGAAAGATTTTTAAGGTCAAGCTAAAGTTTCTAAAGATCTCTGAAAAGATTCTCAAGATCTTGCAGAAGTTTCTTGGGGTCTCGAGAAAGTTTTGTCGGATCTTAATAAAGTTTTGAGGATCTTCCAAATCAAAAAAAAAATCTCAGGATTTCACAAATGATCAACCTACGTTTTTCCCCTTGATGTAACTTCTGGGGTCCTGTGACTTCCCTCCTTCTGTCCTATTTCCTCACCTTCTCTTTTTCCCTTTATCACTGCATGTTGCTTCATCCTGTCGTTCTCCTCCTATTCCATCTATTCTGCTTCCTTGTTGTCTTTCTCCTCCTGTTTCCTTTTGTGTACTCTTTCCTTTTAAGTTTCTTGTTGAAAGAAAAAGTACAATGTAAGTCAAGTTATTTTATATAATTTAGTAAAATGTTAAAAGCAGGGTTAAAAAACATAGCAACATTTGATCAAATAATATATATTTTTTAATCTGTAAACATGAGGATTATTTTACTCTCTGCATACCTTCTGACGTAGATCGGCTCCAAGAATGCATTGCGGCTTCACCACAGGTGCATTTACAGACAGGAAACCACCATCAGAGTGTCTGCAGGTTAAAGTGGGTTCAGCAGAGTGAGCAGGCTGAGAATAAATCTAACCCGCGTAGAAACCTCCAGTCTGCAGCATCAAACGAGTTCAAACATAAACACGACGCTTTTAACCGCCAAAGCTCTTCTGACGGTTATTCCCAGCAGACTGGAACGCAGCATTATCTCTTCTCTTTGAACCTGCTCACCCTCTCCTCCTCCTGCGGCGTGTCGGAGCGCTCTGTACATTACTGTTGATGTATGAGCGTTGATCTCGCAGGTTATGTGTGGATGTTGGGGGGGGGGGGGTGTCCGTGTGTTGCTGCTGAACACGTTGTACAGAGAAAACAGCTTCTCCCCTGCAAGCTGTCCTACATAAAGTCACTGATGAACTTCACCTGAACTTCTGCTTCTCTTAATACTCACCTAAACTCACTAGCACACACACAAACACACACTTTCCTGTCCCGTTAAGTGTTCCTCTGTCAATAAACTTTTTAACTGTCGTCCTTCATTGAAATATAATTTCTCCAAACATATTTCAAACTTTTTTAAGTCTAAACTTTAAGGCAAAGAAAAATGTAACGGGTTTTCTTTGCTTCTATTTCATTTATTTTACTAATTTAGTTAGTTCAGCAACTCCTACTTTAGTTTACAAGAGTGCAAAGTTTCACATGCAAGTTTAACAGAGTTTTACATAAGCCCCACGTTGTAAATCAGACATCAAAATATTTGGCGACTTTCAAATCCAAACCACAACATTTTAAATCAAATACTTAACCTGATACAGAATTTTGACGGCTAATGTAATATGTTAATATTTACCATGTAAAATTCGAACAATCTGATCTTCCTATTTCGAGCGGGAACTCTTAAGGAAAGCCGAGCACGCTCTCTGCGGATTGTCACATTAAACAAAACGATAGCCAATTGTGAAGCGTGCTGACAAAAGAAGGAAAAACAACAACCACAGAAAATCAATTTTTACTCACCTCTAGCTGAAACACTCTCCAGATAATTATTATATCAATGAATTAAGGAGGCACCTTCTCCACCTAGCAACACTTATGTTAGCTAACAACTTCACGTTAGCTTATAACTTTGTGTAGGCGTATACTCCTCACTCAGATTTAGCTTGAGCCTCTTGCCCAAACAATGTCAAGTTGATGCTTTTTTTCTTAGTTTGTATAATTTTAAACAGAATATTATTCATACTGATGTACTTTGACATTTTTTAACCTTCCTGAAAGAAAACTGTAATTATTCTCATTAACATTTAATAAGAGTTCATTCAAAAACATGTTTAAAAAAAAAACATTCAGTCACTTGTTCACCTGAATTTCCCCCAGGGGTTGAATAAAGTATACATTTATCAAGCCAACATCATTTTCTTTCTACGACAAACTGCTTAAAGAAACTTTTTTTTAGAAAACAGATTTAAAAACCATGAGAATGATTTTATGAAGACAAAAAACCGAAAGTCAGGTTAAAGAAGGTTAATGACGAAGAGGCAGCAGAAGAGGTGAACAGGAAAGTGCCTGCGAAAGGTTTGCAGGTAAACCTCGGAGAACTCTGACCTTCGGAGGCTGCTGTCTCTCCTGACGGCGATCCATCAGCAGCTAACGGAGACCTGAGCTAATAGAGGATGAAGATGGACGAGTCTTTTTCTCCCCGTCTTTCGGCCAACTTCTTCTCTCGTACGTTTTTCCTTTTTTCTACTACTACACCTTTTTTCGCCAGTTTTTTCCAATCGTTTGTCCAACTTTTTATTCAAATTGTGTCTTTTATTCTTCCCTTTCTTTTCTCCACACCATCCTTCACTGTCAACTTTCAAGCCCACCCAATGGTTTTTCTCTTTTATTGTTCTTTGTCTGTCCTTATCTCTTGCAAACTTATATTTTTTTTTCCTCTCTGTTTGCCATGTTTGTTCATCCCGCTTTATTTTTCTTACGTCTTTGGAAATATATATATATTTTTAATTATCGTGAATTATATATTTTTTATTGAAAACAGAAATGCCAAGTAACTAAAAAGAGAGAGAAAGTAAAGATTAAAAATTCAAAACCCTTCTCTCTCTGACAGATGGTAAGTCATCAGTGTCACGGTGACTGATTAATGATTGGTCCCTTTAGAGAGCGCCCGTCATCCGGTTCGAGTGATTGACTCCCTGACAGTTTGAGGGGAATCTCCCCTTAACTCGACCGATCTAAAGTTACACACAGTTCTCAGGAGAGAGAGAGAGAGAGACACTGTAAAAACAAATTACTGGGATTTCCCAAAATGACTTTCTTTCCCAAAATGATCACACTACTCTATTGAAAGCCTGATTCTTATTGTTCAGGCCTAATCTCCAAATCACTGCTGTGTTTAATAGTTGAATTATTTGGTACTACTAGCTAATGTCAATAGAGACTTTTTTAAACAAATAAAATGGACAGAACTTGTCATAGGTCATGCCAACGTGAGCTAGCAGAGCAAGCTAACGCAGGAACCAAGCAGTAACCTCTGGTGTTAAAAAAATTAAGCCGATGCAGAAGTGCAAAATTGTACCGTTCCGCAAGTGTCCGCTTGAGACTGGCTGCAGAAGCACCGGAAGTCACTACTCACCCATTCTGGTATAGAAAACAATCTATCGGCACACACTGAATAACTCATCTCATTTGGTTTTATGAAGGAAAAGCATTATCCACAATAAGGCGCGTAGCTATCATGAATGATGAGCTGGTGCGGTGTAGTTGTTTGTCAGGAGGCTTAAACCCTGCCTCAGCTCTTATCCTGTCGTTAGGTTGAGACAGCATTTCCAGCATGGCTTCCACCACCAAAGGGCTTCCAAAGCCTCACTCAGGATTCCTCATTTAAAATTAACAGTAGCACAAACACATGTAACACCGAATATGGAGAAAATTCTCAAGCCCAAACATAAAATTCAGAGTTTAAATATGTTGATTTAACAAAGTTTGTGTACTGATGCAGCAGAAGTGAGTCACTGAGCCGCACAGACTGGTGTTTCCAGGACAAAATAAAGAAAAGTGTAGTCCAATTGATATTTAAAAAAAGGTTATAATCTTTAATAACACTGAAAAAATAAATATATAAGCAAGATTTAAAACGATCGCTCTGTGAATATGATTCTGACCTTCAGTTTCAATCGACCGGATGCTTTGTGTGTTCCCTGGCTTCCTGTCTGGGTCAATCAAGTCTGTTTAGCTTGACGTGTGCTTGCAGCGGGCTCTGTCGGAAATGGAATTAGTGCATATTTAAGAATTGAGCAGAGCTGCTGGCACCTTTCGGAGACGGATGGCGTGTGAAGGGGAAACCTGAGCATTGACTAGAGAGGGCACTATCAGCTCCGGAGCGAGTGCTGCTGACGGAAGTCGGCGGGAAATGGATGAGAAACTAACAGGTTCTTGTTTAAGTGTATTATTTCTATTTTCACTATTTTATTTTTATTAGAACCATACAGAATCTGATTAGGCTTTGACATGTTGACAGTGGGAAGGCGTTGTCATTGGTTACCATAGTTTTTGGGGTGAACCAGCTTTAATGATTTATGTTTTCATATCTTTAATACATTTTGATGTTTTTGTAGGAAATTCTGGAGGCAAAAGAGAAAACTGAACTTTCAAAAATGTCTATTTGAAAATGAGGAAGAGATCCAGAAAGAAAAAGACGTAGAAGGCTTTGGGTTTTTTGAAACAGAAGAAGAAGAAGAAATATCGGCGGGCCATGGTGGAGTCAGAGAAAAGGAAACAGAAAAGTGAGTGATGGCTCTAAGAGGAAGACGAGGCAGGAAGGGAAAAGCAGGATGTAAAAGTGCAGACTCAGCTTTTTCCAGACACCTGTCTAATGTTTCATTTGAAGGATGTTAAGCCCCCTCCCCTGACACACACACACACACACACAGGCCACACACTGACTGACTGACAGACACACAAATATACACCAACCAGACCACATGCAGAAAGCAGGTTTTTCTCTCTGCACTGATATTTAAAGGAGCAGCAGGCGTACAGGATCTGATGGATTATTCCCCAAACTGTGACCTCAGAAAATGTTCTGCAGATTGAAAACGTTATTTTGAAGGGATACATTACATTTCTCTCTCTAAAGACTCACTGTGGGATGAAAAAGAGCAGCTGCTGTTGCTCACATGTTCCAGAGCAAGTAAGAAAGTTTTAAAATGAACAAATCTGATCTCTTTTAAAATTCAGATTTTTAGCATTTGTCACGACAATTTTAAAGTCAACTAACTGGCAGTTTCCACATGATCTGTGTACGTAGGTTCTGTCTGCGCTGCACACTCCGTAGCTGATGGCGCCCTCTCTGGTCAGTTCTTGTGCTTCCGCTGTAAATGCCATGTTCCGTCTTATGCACATTCCAGCAACGCCACTCTGCTCGGAAGTCAGACAAGGGAACGCATAAAGCATTGGGTCAATTTTAAAGTAAAACACAATGGGCCTCATTCACTAATGTGTGCGTAGAAATGCTCTTACCCTGCGCATAAAATAAGTGCATGCGCAAAATCACCGTCGGATTCATGACACGTGCGTACCAGCCAATTTTGTTCTCACCACCATGCGTATGTTAGTGAATCAGAATCATTCTAAATCATCAGGCGCGTGCCCGCAACCTGCAATCAGCATACTACCACGCCCCCATCTCCCCATATAAGGACATCCGATTGGTGTATCAGGACGAGAGCGGCGACGTGGAGACACGTAGAAGTTGCAAGGGACGGCCCCAAAAGGTAAAAAAGAGCGCTGTGTCCACAGCAATTCTGTACGTGCATTGGCATCCGGAATCAGCTGATCAGTCACTCGTCACACTCTTCCAACATGTTGACGGTCTGATGCGCTCTCTTCTGAGGGCACCGGCTGCAATATCTTTCAGCAAGGCTGGATCTTTACACTTTCTGAGACGTAAATCACAACCATGTATTTTCCCTTCATGCTCTTAAATACGCTCCAATGAATCAGCTGGTTTTGGTAACAGATGCGATATTTAATGGCAGTATTAGTGAGAGTGGTCAAAGATTAGATTCAAGATTTTATTTTAAATGATGAAAAGGCATTTCATGATTACTTCATGCATTTAGTCAATGCATTAGTTAATTCATGTTTTTAATTCTTGTCTTTTCAAAAATAAAAATACATTTATATATATATTATTTTTTACTGAATGTATGTTTAATATGTCATTCATTTAGTTAAGAGTGTACATTATCTGAGAAAGCTGGTCAATCATTTGTGCGTACGCATGGTCTCAGGAGGTTCTAAATTGTGTTCGCAGAGTACATATTGTGCGTACGCACTGTTAGTGAATGAGGCCCAATGTACGAACTCCAGATTGTTACATCCATCACTTTGTCAACATAAAGTCAAAACAGGCACCAACAACAAGTCAACCTCGGAATGAAAAGTAACCTGTTGTTCGTATGTTCCCTTTATTCCTGCGGAGAGATCTTGTAGATCTCCTGTAATCTTGTGAACGCTCAAGTAGGCTACACCTGCTCATGGCTGCGCCTTACAGTCTATGGGCTGCGCTCAGAAACAGACCCAGTGGAGTATGCGCGTCAGACAGAGCAAAACCGCAGTGGAGACGTAACGTTGCCATTGGAATTGCTTGTTCCCACAACCTGTGTCTCTCTTGGATAAGAGGTTCTTAATCTCAATGGGGCCAACCTGGTTAAATAAAGGTTAAATAAATACAAATCAAATACCTGCAAAAAACATCAAATTGCACTTTTAAGTGAAACTTTTTTTGGGTTGATGAATTTGCAAAAGTTCAAAAATGTCTCTTTTGACCTGATGTAGAAACATGTGTATAAAAGTCATCAATGCCAATCAGCGTCAGATTCACCCTGAGCTGCTTTAGCAATGTTTGAACCTACCTCCATTTAAAAAACGAGCCGCATGCTTGTCATCTCACCGACAGACCTGACATATTCAGACTTTTTACAACTCATTATGAAGCTAGTTCAGCATCCTTTCAGCCTGTTTACTGTCATTAAATCTCAGTCAAATGTGTTTATTTTGGGTTCATAGAACTGAAGACAGATTTCACTCGGCTTTGATGTGAGTAATAATACAGTAGGTGATAAAATTGTGTTGCTGTTGGTCTGAAAAGACAAATAAGAGCAACGTGGCTTTTCTGTCCATAAATTCCCTTGCACTTAAGCTCAAAAAGTCTGTTAAATCTGAACGTTTTAACTAGTAAGCTCTCGTTCATGCAGTAAATGAGATCGTTCTAAAATGTTTAGTATCTAAAAGAAATGTGCATTTCTTTGATTGTTATTTCAAACACGTGTGGTACTTTAATGTGCAGAAATAGTAAAGATTTTAAGCCTGGATTTGTGTGAAGTTTGGTCCTGATGTCATTTGTGTTTTATTCTTTTGGAACCAAGGCAACTTTTAATTGCAGTCAACATCAACATTATTTTCTCGATAAATAAAGTGGACAGCTGATTGCACTCTTCCCTCTGATGGTTCGTGGCTCCAGTAATCCACAACAAGTGGAGTTCTTCCTGACGTTTCTTTAATGACTTCTCCTCCAAACCTCATCAAAATGATGTTTAAAACATGAAATCACGCTGGAACGATTCTTAAATGTCACGTACGACTCCGACACACCTCGTCTGCTCTGCAGGAGTTCGCCGCTTCACGTCACAATGCAAATAAATACAATTAATTATAGAAGTTCCTCTGTAAAACTTGTTTGTTTACCAGGTCGGTTGCTTCAGAGGAGATTTTTTCACAGGACAACATTGCTCTCCGCTTTGTATCATTTGATGACATGATCGTATAAATGGAGATGCAGACGTTAAAGCGTTCCCTGATTCCTCCGTGAAGCTGCACGCATGTATTTATTCATAATAAACCACGTTTGACTGACAGTCTGCTTCTTGAGTAAAGAGCAACCTCATCACGGACATTGGTCACCAATGCAAGACGCCTGCTCTGCGCTGTACAGACAGGTGGATGCTGCCACCTGGTGGATCAGAGGTGGAAGTGCACACTCAAAAACAGACATCAAAGAGCTCACTTTAAAATCTCAACCAAGCAAACATGTTTAATCAGCCAACTTTTTTTTCTCATCTCATCATAAGGAATATCTTATTGTTTTACACATTAAGTCAAATTGTTAATTTGATGCTTTTTTGGGGGTAAAATTCACATAAAACTCTGCTCCTATAAATTCTTACAAATTCTGCTCTTTTATTGATCGATGGACAAAACAAGGACAAAGATCAGATTAGAACCCGTCGCTCTCACAGATGTTATAAAGTCTCAAACATAAACTGAGTCCTTTGTGCTCCTTAACAATCATCACATTTACAAACATTACAGCTGTTAGATCGAGGTGCGAGTTCACAGTCTGATAAAAGTGAAATATTTGCATTTAAAAAGAAGAAGGCTGCAGAGAATGAAGGCAGGTTTGTTACAGCGGTCCATCAGAGAAGTCAGATCTGATTCAGGTTCAGTTATGAGAGGCTAAAGATCTAAACATCAGAGAAGATCAGTGCTAATCTCAGAGTAAAAAAAACAAAAAAGAAAGCAATTAAACTGCTGAGTCATATTTTAGCCCTTCAAGTACGAGTGAGCTGAGATGCAGTCTGTCAAAGTTACGGTCACCCAGCAGCAGGGTCTGCAGGACTAAAATATATACTATAAATATATTTTGTCGTCATCAAAGTTTTCTTAAAAGGTGTTAAAACATCGTCTCGTCTGGTGGGCGTATCGTCACACCCGTGATGAACATTCGTCTCCTCCGAGCTTCTTTTAGATCAAACAAACATTGAACTCTACATTTAGTTTCCCATGTAAGCGACCTGTCAATCAGAGGTAGCCCCACCCCTAACCCCTTTCCCCTCTTTCTGGTCTCTTTGACTCTGAATGAAGCATTAGGAAAATGTTAACTGAGGGAATAAATCAACTGAGGAGGAGGAACATTTGATCATAGACTTCTATACAATCAGACCCCCTGCTGGTCATAAGAAATACTGCAGGTTTAAGGCTCTTCTTCACTGGCTCCTGTTCTTAATTACAGTCTATTGTAAATATTAATAAGTTGTGTTAGAGATCTGTCTCTATGTCAGTTCACGACATTTTAAAATGATTATTTATCTTCACCTGATCATGTCAGAAACACACACACACTCTCTCTCTCTCTCTCTCTCTCTGTCACACACTCACACACGTCTCTCTCAGAGCTTGGCCTTGGCCTGGAAGAAGGTCATGATGGCGTTCATACACTCGTCTGAGAGCCAGCGCTCCATCAGACGCTCCACCTCTGCATCGTTCACCGCGTGCAGACGCTCTTTCTCCGTCGCCCGGATCAGCTGTTTGGAGTAGGCGAGGGACTGAGACGGAGAGAGAGAGAGAGAGAGAGATGACAATATTAAAAAAGAAACAGCAATTGGAGCAAAACTAGCTTACTTAGTGAAAGTGTCAGTTAGAAGTATTTATCTACTAAATTATTTCAATTGTAAACTTATTATTTTACTAAATTAACTAGCCGTTTGCCTCTCCTGCATCACTTTCATTACTCTGACTTTGAAGCACCCGTTTAAAATAAAGACACTTTTTACGTCACAAGATAAGAGGCTATGAGACAAAAAGCTAAATAATAGAAAATATGTCTCTTGTCTAAAGCTCAAACATGACTCGGTCTGTGTCGATCAATAAATGGATAGTTGTGTATTTTTTTAAGTGTGGTTTTATGAGGTAATTACTTACTATTAACAAGTACCTCATACAACCACATAAAAAACTCTCCCTTTGAATAAGTGCACAAAAAGAGAGAAGATGATGTCTTAGTGGATTTTAATCACGAGCGTGAGTGTGTGTGTGTGTGTGTGTGTGTGTGTGTGTGTGTGTGTGTGTGTGTTCTTACGTTGGGAGGCAGCTTGGCGTAGCTCTTCAGTCGGGTCCAAACCTCCGACTGGAAGCTGCTTTCGGGGAAAACCTCAGTGACCAGTCCGAGCTCAGAGGCCTGAGCCGCCGTCAGCTTCTTGTTGAACAGCAGCATCTCAGTGGCCTGAGGGAGGAAAACACACACACACCAAAACTTCACAACGAGACACAAACTCTGCAAAACAAAGACAAACATGTTTGCTGTTTGCAGCACTTTAAGTTTTTGCTCAGTCCCAACACTTTTTAAAACTCTTCTTCCGTCATCTTTATTTGTTTCCCTCCAGTCACTAAGGTGAGGAGGTTAAAGTTTATACCAATACAAACTGTGTTTTACACAGAAACCAGTCTTTTAAATGTAAGTCCTCTCTCATTTAACTAAAGCAACAACCTGTTCATCATCAAGGATCCCGTAACTCAAGATCTTTCCTTAAACCTTTAAAAAATATATTCATCAGGAATGTTTCAATTCTAAAAATAAGGGAGTGCTTGGCGTCTCTTTGTTGATGTTAAGGAGGTTACTGACTTTTAAAAGTTCAAATCGAAAATTTTCAGTCAAAATTTCTCTACTGTTTTTTTTTGTGCTGCCTGTGTGTGTGTGTGTGTGTGTGTGTGTGTGTGTGTGTGTGTGTGTGTGTGTGTGTACCTTTGCCTGGCCCATGATCTTGGGGAAGGTGTAGGACGAGCAGCCCTCAGCGCTCTGACCCAGCTGACTGAACGGAGTGTGGAAGGTGGCCTGATGGAGAGAGTCACTGATCAGTGAGAAGATCTCATTGACTCAAAGAAACATCAGATTATTTACTATGAAGCCAGATTTATATATAAACACAGCATTTATTTAAATACTCAAAAGACAAACAAAACAAACAACAAAACACACACGACGACGTTCAAAATATCATACAGTTAAAAAAAAAACAGGATCACAGTCAACTACATAACCCGTGAAACCAGTTTGAGTTTAAAATGATCCCAGTCTGAAACCAGTCTGAGTTTAATCGAGAGATTAAAGTAAGACTGGGTATGTTGAACTCACTTCATTGTGCCCTTAGGTGTGTGTGTGTGTGTGTGTGTGTGTGTGTGTACCCTCTCTGACGCGTAGACCAGGTCGAACAGTCCCAACACCGTGACTGAGATTCCTACAGCCGGTCCGTTCACCACGGCAACCAGCGGCTTCGGGAAGTCGATGTAGGCACTCACGTACCTCCTGCAAGAGGTTCATAAATTAAAAAAAGAATGTTTACATATTGGGGATAATTATAACCCTTGAGACCCCAGTAAAAAAAAAACATGTTGCTTCAAATTAGTTCTAACTCTAATCAGTGATCACCTGAGGAGCTCGCCTGAAGTTTTAGCCAGCTGCTCAATCCCATCCTCAGGGATCTTAGTGAAGTTACTCAGATCGTTTCCACTGCAGTAGTAATCCCCAGCACCTGAAGAAGAGAGAGAGGGAGGGAGTGTGTGTGTGTGTGTGTGTGTGTGTGTGTGTGTGTGTGTGTGTGTGTGTGTGTGTGTGTGTGTGTGTGTGTGTGTAGAGACAGAACAAAAAAGTGTTTAGAAGGATCTCATAAAAAAAAAACTTATTTCTTCAGACATTTGAATGATGGTCAGTGATTAATGGTCTCATGGGTTTTTTGGTGGAACGTTCCTTTAACCTTTTAATGTTAATGTTTAATGCCCTGCCTCGTGCCTCACAGTCTGAACTCAGGGCAGACACAGTTACTGTAGCGTTAACCAAACCATACGTATCATAAAAACCACACAGGACAATAATCAGCCTCCTGTGTGTCAACCGTAGAAGTGGTGACTGTAAGATATACTATTATTCATTCAGTGCATGTATTCACTGACATTTACAGCAACATATTGTTCAGCTATTTCCTGCTGTGTGGGCCAATCATTCTGAGAAAGCTACACCCCAAACGTGGAGAGAGACTCTAATTGAAATGATACATAAATTCAAATGAATGAAGGTTTGAAACAATCACACAGACACAGTGGTGTTATTTTTGATTAATGCTACCTTTAAAATAACATCTTTATATTATATGAATGACATTTAAGTATTAGTTGTACGTCATCGTTTGAGTTTTGCAGAGAGACATTCACAAAAACACAGCCAAATGTTTGACACAATTAAAGTCTGAGTGTTCATTTAGGAAATGAAAATAAAGCCTGGTTTGTTTGTGTGTGTGTGTGTGTGTGTGTGTGTGTGTGTGTACCAGTTATAACGGTGATGACTGAGTCGTCTTTAGCCGCCTGCGCCAGAGCTGCAACAATCTCATCGTACATCTGAGAGGAGAGAGACATTTAAAGGGTCAATGCAATATTTTTTACAACAGGCTGTAATGGGTCCAACAAAAACCTTTCATGCAACAGTGCCCAATCAAAATCTGTCCACTAAAAGAGGACATTTCTACTCACAGGACACAGAAAGAGTTGATCTACTGCTGCCTTGATGTGTAAGTGTTACTGTGTTACATAAATACAGCGTTTAATTGAAACTTAATTAAATCCCCAAAAGGCAATAGTTCAACAGCTCCTGTGTCCTGTGAGTTTAAGTCCGTGTTTATCGATGGTAGTCTAGTGGTTAGTGTGTTATTTTTTAAATATTTTTCTTATTGACGGTTTTTTAAATGCTGTTTCATTTAGTTCATATTAACTAGTTCATAGTCACCCCGGAGGTGATGGCGTTTTTCTTGGCCGGTCGGTTCAGTTTGATGGTGGTGATCTTATCCTCCGTGGTGACCAGCAGCGTCTCGTACGTTGACCCGCTCGCAGCAGGCTGTGCGGCCACCTGGGCGGAGCTTCCACCTTCTGCAGTGACCAGAGAGCCAACCAGGTCGCAGTACTTCTGCCTGGCATCCTCCTGAGGACCGACAGGGATGAATTAAGTTATTTTCCTCCATTTACTTTGTCATGTGTGTTTGTTCCTGCCGTTTGTTTTCGAAACGTATTCGCTGGTATTTCAACAGAAGAACAATGTGTTAATTATGGAGGTCAAAGAATGTAAAAGTAGGGCTGTCAGCATTGTGACGTGATTATGGTCTGAAATTAATGCATTCCTATTTTTTCGTGATTAATCATTCTATTTTATCCCTTTATGCACACCGTGAATAAGCCACAGCAGTGTCTACTTGTTGTCACGGTGATGGAAAAGAACACTGCTGCATCTCTGAATGTCTCTTTTCACTTTAGAAAAACTGTCAGTCGACGAGTCAAAAGTGATATCCTCCTCGTGACATCAAACATTTCCATTTTTACCGTCCTCTTTAGCTGTTTTTGTTTAGTTTGTGATCCGTAAATAGTTCATTTTTGTCTGTGGTCAAGTCAATGTCTATCACAAGTTCCTTATTATTTTCAAAATAAAAGCAGAGTTGTATCCAAACAGGAAGTAAAGCACCCCTAGCTTAAGATAGTACAAAAATACAAAATAAAGAATAAAAACCTTCTTTTTTTTTAATGCATAATAACGGAATTTGAAAAGCGATTAGCAATTAGATTAATTGTAATTAAAAAAACGTAATTGTTTGACAGCCTTATAAAAAAGGAAGCATTTTCATTTTCTCAAAATAAAACAAGAATTATTCTGAATGTAAAAACAGGAACACAATATTTCTCAACACTTCAAAAGTGATCTGATCTCTGAACACGTTTTAGTTTCTGAGAGTTTCTCTTTTAGTGAGCAGGGTGCAGAAGGATGAATCAAATAGACATGCAGAGCCCACGTCGCTGTTTTTAACCTTTTTTGTTTAATCATCTTTTTTTCAAATATTGAAAGTCAAAAAATCCCTGAAATGTACGAGCTAAATGTTAGCTACATTTTTAAAGTGATGGTCAAACTCTTATGGTTTTGTTTTCGATCGACTTCACTAAATGACATCAAGTGTAACTGCGATGTGATGCATTCTGTTAAAAAAAAAACCCATGAAGACACTGCAACTGTTTTTTCTAACTTTATTCACCCTGTAAATGTGTTTGCTCAGTCACAATGCTGCAAAACATGGTCACACCAGAGATCAACCCTTTTAAGCATTTTTACTCTGAGCTTCAACATGGAAGCAGCAGCCGTACCTGCGATATGGAGCCCAGAGATTTCCACGCGTCCCATTTGACTTTGTTGACGAAGTCCAGCATGCCTGGTTTGGGGGTGTTGCAGGGACCCTGAGTGGCCTGAAGGAGGAGGAATACATTTTTAAGAAATATGCTACTTAGACAATGACAGGGTGACTAAAAATTTCTGTAAAAAAAAAAACAATTTACAAGAGCATATGGGATAATATGCAGGCAGGATTTCTCCTCCTAGAACAGACGTCACGTTATCATACTTCCACAGATTGAATTGCCTAAGAAAGCGACAGTGAGGTCCTGAAGGAAACTTTTATTAAAGAAATATGGAAAGAAAATGTTTTGCCTCGTGGGATTGAAAAATTGTAGGAAGTCTTAGTAGAATTTCTTTATGAAGGGATTAAACAGAGTTAGGTTTGAGGTGGGGGACGTCTTCACACAGCCTGCAGACACAACAGCATCACCCGAGGTAAATCCATCTTATGTTTATTTGAAGTAAATAAAACTCTTTACTTTCAAAGTCCTGAGGACTCTCTCTTATGTAAAGGAAAACGTCAAGAAAAAACTGTTTGTGTTCAGACAAAGTCAGAACTAATCAGATACATCATCACATATGATGCTGCATTCATGGGCTCCTAAGATGGTCCTAGTTTCAGAGTTGGGAAGTCGTTCTTCCATCTTCAGTGTTTTCATGTGCTTTCAATTCGGAAAGTCGGAATGTCGCAAAACAACAACAAACAACATGGATGCTGCGAAGAAGATGTGCGGATTGAGTTCCCAGTTTTTGTTCCGATTTGAGCCGACGCTCACGTGCATTTTCTAACTCAGACACTCGTTTTTCCGATGTTTCCGACGCCCCATGAATGCAGCATAAATTTTATCTCTTTGGCCATAAACCACAGGGGATTAAAAGTCAAGCTTTTCTCATACAAACAGACCTGAAGGTTACTCGCTCCAACAAGGTGGATCATCTGGTACCTGTTTGAAGAGGGCGTACATCTGCAGTTTGACCTCGTTCCCCGGGTCGTTCTTCAGTGTCGACAGTCTGCCTTTGGCTTGCTCAAACTGCTCTACTGTTGCACCTGCACACAAAGTCACACAGATTTCAGATTATTACAGCTTCTTAAAGGAAACTTAGCTTGCTGTGGATCTCAGTGACTCCTGCGAATAAAGCAAAAGGCCTCAACTCTTTCACAATCCTTTCCTGAATGAATGACTGTATCGTTTTAAAACACATGGTATGAAAAGGCATCAAACATTTAGACAACCTCAGTGAGGAGCTCACACTCTTGCCTTTTTACACCTCAGTGATCCTACTATGAAAGAATCATTTGTGATGGACAGAAAATGATATTTTTTTAAATCTATCCGAGCCCCTCGCAGCAGATACTCACCCATCAGAGGAGAGGCTGTGGTGTGGAACTTCAGACTGGGAATGCTGGAGAATCTGGCCAGGCTGGAGACAGAAATTAGAAATTAAAAATTAAAAAAATTTAAAAAAATTAAAAAAGAAAAAGTGCAGCGCTTTCACCAACACGGTGGGAGGAGTCTGGTATTTTACAACCTGGGCCCTTTCAAAAATCTGGATTTTTTAAAATCTAGATTTTCTCCTAATTGTTAATTTAAAAGCAGTAAACAGACCTGTGTCATAGATTTTGTTTAAAAATCAAACTACTCAGTTTTAAAATGACCATGTGAAGAAAAAGAACAGATGAAATCGTGCAACAATAAGAGCTTCATGTAGGGGGTAGCAGTGATATTTTTGTCAATAATTTAATAATGTTGTCATCTTCCTTGTACATATTTGAATTTCCACCACAGAGTGTAAAGTGTTTAAAGCATAAATATTCACCAGAATGCAGGAATTAAGTAAAGGCTGCTCATCATTTCCTGGGGGAGGACCCCATAACCCATCCTTATTTGACAAGAGGCCTAATCCTCCTCTGCAGCAAGTTACTGACAGTTAAGAGGTTAGCAAATGATGTCATTTTAAATATCAGTGTATAGAGTAGTGGCCCTTGGACCCCCTTAGCTGGCTACTTTTTCTCACTGGCTGGCTGCTCCTTATGTCTGTGGAAAGCCCTGTCCTGTCAGTAAACATTTGAACTCTTAGGGGCATTACCTGTTTGACCTTTTCTTTTATCAAATTGACTTCGAACTGTTGTGAATAAAATGACAGAGTTATGATTTAATACCAGCAAATGCTGTTTTGTTTCTGAAGTTTAACGTGAATGTCAGGTTATGTCAATACTAAGACAACCTCTGTTCCTGCTCTGAGAATATCTGGAGCAAAGTTCACAGCTAGCCCAGCTGGCTAACTATAACTGCCTTTGTTTTGCTAATATGGTCGCTCCTACTGAGAATAATTGGCGAAAGTTAAACAGTTAAACACTGTAATGAAATGAATCAACATATATTATCCTGGTTACGTTTTGATTATTAACAACATGCTGACTGATGCTACCTGGTTAGCTTCTTACACCATTCATCGAGCAGAGGTTAGCTGCTAAAAGATTGTAACCCGGCTAACAAGCGCTCAGTAGTGTCAACGTTAATGAATAATGAGATCAATATATCCACTGACAGGCTGCACTGACTGTTAACAATGCTAAGCTAACAAGAAGTAGACCCTGTCCATATTTAAACAAGTTTGACCCCACAGTAAACTCAAATATAGCGTAAATTCAGCAAGTGTAGAAAACTAGTACAAACCCCTTACAACATTGGTTAACATCAAACAACAAACAGCGCCACATCCTCACCTTCTTAATTTGACAAAACGCCAAGGAGCGGAGAGCTTCAGGGCTAAGCCGGCCATTTAAACCCAGAGACAGGGGTCCAAAGTGCAGGAGGACGGAGCAATGGATGCAAGGGTTAACTAGCTTAGCAACAGCAACACAGCTAACCAGCAGCTAATGTATGTACACTGGAGCGGTGCTGCGGTTTACGTCGTTCTAATCCCACCCACGCTGCGATTTTCATGCTCTCCTATTGGCTGGAGAGGACACGTCGGCCAATCAGATGTCTGGATTGGCCGCTTTCTTGGACCCAATCAGAAAACATGTGATGTGAAGTAACAAGAAGCTTCGACAGATTTGTTTTACCTATTTAGAATAATTTTCCTTCACATATTTCTAATTAAAGAGCTTTCTGTTACAAAAGTGCTGAAAATGGATTAAACAAAGTGTTGAAGTAGCCTAACTTGTTGCTTTATAAGATGCTGCAAAGTCAGTAATGTACTTTAGTACATATTGTGGATACTTTAAATTAGGAATATATTCTACAAGATTTCAGAAATAAATTAATTGGTGTTTTACTGTATTGCATGTGTCACTACAGCTGTAGTGACAATTTTTTGTATATGTTTGTTGATTCAGATTCTTATTTTTATTTTATAATCAGAGACAGATAATTAACCAAAACTTACCAGCTCACTTTCAGCTGATTGAAGTCAGTCTTTGCTTATAAATGAGGCGTGGATGACACAATAAAAATACAAAATTTCAAGATATATATAGGCTATAGATATATGTATACAAAATAGATTACTTCTTTTATTCAGTTCTTAACCTCAGTAACATTTTGAACACAGGATTTATACTTATGATAGAGTATTTGTCATGCTTGTCCGTGTGTAAATAATCTCAATACTTTAACTGTTTATTTCACAGAAGCTTCATAGTTTACAAGACAGCCAGTCCTGCCAGATTTGATCAGTTCTGTCTCCTGTTCTGATCCGATTGTTGATTCTGGCAAATAAAAGCTGTCATGATTTTAGTACAGTCATAATAATTCATTGATAAATGTAGCAATTCATGAACAAATGGACATAATTGATTGAATGAGTATGTCAATATGGTTTGGATGTGTAACTGAACTAATCCACAGCTGTTTTTTTTCAGTCTGCCTGAGAGCCTGTACTGTTGGGCTCTGGTTAAGAGGGAATCCCAAAGCAAAGGCTGGTGCAGGAATGTAACAAAAGTAGTTTATTGAGAAAAACAGAAGAGCAGGCAAAGGGGGCGAGCTGGCTTGTAGAGTAATCACTGGTGAAGTGAGAAAGAACTCTCAGAGATGACACAAGGGCTTGAGCACAGGTAGAAAAGTCTTGGAAGACTGTAAATCTTTGATGTAAATTTACAGTAAAAAGCCTAAGCTAGCTAGCTAACCGAACTTGAATTTATAAGCTAATTTCACAGCCACATGTCCCTTCCAATGATAAACAGCAGAACTATTTTAAGGGTAGGGAACCCCACATAGTGGGCTTGAGTTAGTTTTGGCTATCAGCTACTCACACCTACATTGTTCGGTTTAAATAGCTGTCATTAATGTTCACTGTCGACTCAGAAATATCTACAGTCTATGGTCTCTGGCTATGCTAGCTATCAGCTAAAGAAGTGGATAATGTTACATGAATTGAAAGTGTTGTTTCATCCAGTCCAACTTAGATGTATTAAATAATTTGATAAAATATTGCTAATATTAATTAAGTATTTAAACATTAACTTAAATGAGTTGGAACATAGGCTAATGTGAAAATATATAACTGATCAGAGCTCCAGCAATTTGACCTAAACAAGTATAATACAGGCTGAAAGAGAAGTTTAGAAACGTATCTATGTGACACACACACACACGCACGCACACGCACACACACACACGCACACGCACACGCACGCACACACACACACACACACACACACACACACACACACACACACACACACACACACACACACACACACAGATGAACCCAGCTGATTTCCTGTAAATGGAGAAGGGAGGTGCAGCACTAACCATGTGATCTAGGCTCAGTGAAGTCAGCAATACCGAAAGTAAAACTGTCAGATAAGCCTCCATTTTGAAGACGACGGCACGGCACAGAAAACTGAAGTGGTGAAGCAGGGTGAGTGTCTATTTTTTATATATTCACTTCAGTTTTCTCTTTGTGAACTGTAGAGAGCTACGTTGTTTTTTTTTAAAGTCAGAACTTTGTATGCGTGTAAATGGCCTCTGACTGTCCCTTTGTTTGTGTGCGTGTGTTTGAGTGTGTGTGTGTGTGTGTGTGTGTTTGTTTGTGTGTGTGTGTTTGTGTGCGTGCGCTTGTGTGCGGGCTTGTGTGTGTGCGTGTCGTCTTTGGGTGTGACGAACAAACTGGTATTTCCTGATTCTTGTGTTCTGTGCTAACAGTCACTGTTATTGTTTTTTCTTCCTCTCAGACTTCAGACCAGAACATGAGTGTTTATCTAAAGGAGGAGGAGGACAGAGCAGAGTCTCCTGTACCCAGCTGTCTGTCTATGAAGAGTGATTGGTCCAAAGATTTACCTATGGCCTTCAGAAATGATCCTGAACGTTCACACTTAAAGTAAGAAGTCACTGAATTGCTTTCAGTTCAGATGTTTTTAATATAAAACTTTGAAAGAAACAGTTTGTTGGCAAACACTATTTTTGCATTTTGGAAGGGGGGGGGGGGTCCTGTTTCTCTTTCTTTGACCAATCACAAACCTGATGATTATTAAACATGTTTGATTTTTGCAGAGTTGAGCCCAGCAGACAGAGAGCAGAGTCTCCTGTACCCAGCTGTCTGTCTATGAACAGTGATTGGGCCAAAGATTTACCTATGGCCTTCAGAATTGAAGATGAACTTCCACAGTTAATGTAAGAAGTCACTGAATTGCTTTCAGTTCAGAGTTTATTTTATAGAAAACCTTTAAAGAAACAGTTTGTTGGCAAACAGTATTTTTGAATTTTGGAAAGGGGGGGGGGGGGTCCCGTTTCTCTTTCTTTGACCAATCACATACCTGATGATTATTAAACATGTTTGATTTTTGCAGAGTTGAGCCCAGCAGACAGAGAGCAGAGTCTCCTGTACCCAGCTGTCTGTCTTTGAAGAGTGATTGGTCCAAAGATTTACCTATGGCCTTCAGAAATGAACCTGAACTGTCACACTTAAAGTAAGAAGTCACTGAATTGCTTTCATTTCAGATGTTTTTAATATAAAACTTTGAAAGAAACAGTTTGTTGGCAAACACTATTTTTGCATTTTGGAAGGGGGGGGGGTCCTGTTTCTCTTTCTTTGACCAGTCACATTCCTGATGATTATTAAACATGTTTGATTTTTGCAGATTTGAGTCCAGCAGACAGAGAGCAGAGTCTCCTGTACCCAGCTGTCTGTCTATGAACAGTGATTGGTCCAAAGATTTACCTATGGCCTTCAGAAATGATCCTGAACGTTCACACTTTAAGTAAGAAGTCACTGAATTGCTTTCAGTTTAGATTTTTTTTAAATATAAAATACTTTTACTAACCAAAATCAGGTAATTTTCACAGATATCATCTCACTTTTTGTATCTGTGACAGAAGTCAGGCATCTACTGTAGACAGATATAATCTTATGTTAGAGAACTAATACAAACGTTTAGACCAACTAATTAACATCAGCAGTGCACTTTTATTGTGTGTACACTGTCCTTAGCTTAGAGTACTTCACTTGCTGTTTAATTACATGCTTTTACTTTGAAATAAAGTAAAGACCTTCTGGTAGATCAGGGGTGACAACATTAACTTCACCACAGAAATGGAACCAGTTACAGATCATAAACTAAATGATTACAACTTAAAGGAACACTAAAAAGTGAAATGTTTGACTTCATATGGCAGATATGACTTGAGACTCGTCAGTGAAATGAGACATTCAAAGATGCTTTGTTCTTTTCCGTCACTGTGACTACAGGGAGACACTGAGGAGGCTCCATGGTGCGCCGAAAGGGACGAAATAGCATGGGATTAATCGTGATTGAAAAAAATGAATGCATTAATAAAAAAATAAATAGACAAATAAATAAATATAAATAAAGCACCTAAATAAATAACCTGAACAGCTCAGTCATGAGCCTGGACCCACAGACAAAAATATATCTATTTCTACTCAGATGTATTTGCTCCCTTACATTAGGGGTTTAAAAAAAAATGATTCGAGCCTACATCGTTTCAGTATCTGTGAGTTACTCACCCAGACAAGCTGAAGTAAGTGAACTTGCACAAACTGTAATTCTGTGTCAAACCTTTTATTACCTGTTATTTTTGATGCCATAATTTATGGTGGAAGTGTCTTCATGTATGTAGAGTAAAAACAAAAACATACATATAATTATCTATTAAAATAAAACATGATTAGCATTCTCTGCATTAAGATAGATTCACCATTTAGCCCAGGGTTTTTAATGTAACTCATAATAGAGACAGAGAAGTTCATTGCTTCACCCTCTTCAGGATAGTACCCCAGGTATCTATCCTTGGGCCACTTCTATTTACAGTGTATATAAATGACATTGCAGACTATATTGAAAATGGTCAAATTCATCTTTATGCTGACGTTGCACTATTATATGCCACTGCGCCCTCCAATATTCATGATGTTTAATCTTTCCAGCAAGCTCTTGTTCATCTTAAAATGATGCTGAACCCCCCAGAAACGAAATGTAGGATTTTTTCAAGATAGAACATTGAACCCTTTAATGCTTCATTGTCCACAGTAGACATTGTAAATATTGAGTGTGTCCAACTGTTTCAATACTTAGGTATCTGGCTAGATCAGGATTTGTCTTATAGGTCACACATTTTATGTTTAACTGGAAAAATAAGGCCTCAACTTGGTTTTCTTTTTAGGAACAAATTCTGCCTAACAGTGCAAAACAGTTTGTCCAGGCTACAATTCAGCCAGTTTGGCACTATGGAGAGACACTCTACACACATGCAACTGCTTCTGTCTTGAGGCCTTTAGATGTCTCATTTCACGTTGGGTCAACGCGGAAGCACCACAGCAATTTGATTATTTAAAGGGCACTCTAAACTCCCTCCATACCTGACTACTATCCTGACTATAAACATTTCAAGCCATTCAACCAGAACTCTAAACTGGCTTACTTTGAAAATACCAAGGTTTAGGACTGAATTGATTGGTTGACTGATTTGGCAGGGCTAACATTAGATTGATGAAAAGGATAGACTGTTGGAAATTAACATATAACAGACATAAAATTAAAACATTCATTATTATTGTCATGGAGGTTCACAAAGGTCACTCCTCAGAGAGGCTGGATGACCTAACTAACCTGGGTTACAAGATCATTCAACTTTTTCATAAGATTGCAAGGAAGATAATGAAATAGTCACTGATTGTAGTTATTTGTTCAGTTCATAATGTCTTCAGGAGTCAGTGAGGCTACTATTAGGCTTTATGAAGGAGGAGGGTTGAAATACAATGAATCATTTTCACTAGAGGCTATGAGCTGAATGCAAACATAAGAAAGAGCATGTTACCTGCTCTGTCCTATCATCTGAGCATCTACATTTTGTTTGTGAAATCTTCATATTTTGAACATATCCCTGTGTGTTAAGCATACCTGGCCAATAAAGCTGATTCTGATTCTCAACGATCAGTTTAATTATCAAGACATGTCTTCACAGACGGAAGAAGACGAGTCATATTATGCTGCAGCAGCCATCCTGTGCAGTGTGTCAGGACGTCCTGATTGATCCAGTCTCTACCAGCGATGGACACTGGTTCTGTAGACAGTGCATCACCTCTTACTGGGACCAGTGCGGTCCATCAGGAGACCCCTTCTGTCCACAGTATGTAAGAAGAAGTAAAATAGGACCTGGACTGCAGACACTCAGTCAGACCAGCACTGAACAACGTAAGACTTTACACCTTTGTGCTTATGTCTTCATTTCCGAAAACACAACTTGTACATCTGACAGATTTTTAGGACATATATGAATTCAACTGAAATATACCAGAGTTTTTTCTGATCCAGCAGATATGACTGTCATCAGCTTGTAAGCTTCAGTGTTCAGGAGAAATTGTTATTTCCACAGCACAATTTATATCAGATGATCTTAATAATCTTTTCTACTTTATACGTTGATTTGTCACTATAATCTATATGGCCATAATTACCAGCTCAAGTTTTCTTTGTTTTGTCTCAAACTTTCTTCTTCAGTAAAAACTGATCTGCAGGAGGTTTTAGACGAACATAAAGTCAGTCTGAAGGGAAGATTTGAACATGTAACTGAAGGAAGTGATGAAGCAGGAATTAAAACCCTCCTCAACAAGATCTACACTGAGCTCTACATCACAGAAGGGCAGAGTGAAGAGGTGAACATGCAACATGAGGTGAGACAGCTTGAGAAAGCTTCCAAACAGAAGACCCTCCATGACACACCGATCAAGTGCCAGGACATCTTTAAAGCCTTCCCTGGCCAACAGAAACACATCAGATTGGTTCTCACAAACGGCGTCGCTGGTGTTGGAAAAACTTTCTCAGTGCAGAAGTTCATTCTGGACTGGGCAGAGGGCTCAGAAAACCAAGACATCAGTCTGGTGATTCTGCTTTCATTCAGGGAGCTGAACTTGATCAGAGATAAGCAGTGCAGTCTTCTTCAGCTGCTCAATGTTTTCCATCCAACATTACAGAGGGTCAGAGCAGACATGCTCGCTTTCTATAAACTGTTGTTCATCTTTGACGGACTGGATGAAAGCAGACTTTATTTGGATTTCCAAAACAGTGAGGTTGTTTCTGATGTCACACAGAGGTCATCATTAAACACACTGTTCACAAACCTCATCAAGGGGAATCTGCTTCCCTCAGCTCTCATCTGGATAACTTCTCGACCTGCAGCAGCCAATCAGATCCCTTCTTCATTCGTTGACAGGCTAACAGAAGTACGAGGCTTCACTGACGCCCAGAAGGACGAGTACTTCAGGAGGAGATTCAGTGATGAAGATCTGTCCAGCAGAATCATCTCACACATCAAGACATCCAGGAGCCTCCACATCATGTGTCTGATCCCGGTCTTCTGCTGGATCACTGCTACAGTTCTGGAGCACATGATGACCACAGAGCAGAGAGGAGAGCTACCTAAGACCCTGACTGACATGTACTCACACTTCCTGCTGGTTCAGACAAAGAGGAAGAAGCACAAGTATGATCAGGGACATGTGACAAGTTCAAATGAGCTTATGGAGGCTGACAGGGAGGTTCTTCTGAAGCTGGGGAGGCTGGCGTTTGAAAATCTAAAGAAAGGAAACCTCATGTTCTACCAAGAAGACCTGGAGGAGTGTGGTCTGGATGTCACAGAGGCCTCGGTGTACTCAGGAGTTTGTACAGAGGTCTTCAAACAAGAGTGTGTGATCTTCCAGAAAAAAGTCTACTGCTTTGTTCATCTGAGCGTTCAGGAGTTCCTGGCTGCAGTCTACACGATTCACTGTTACACAGACTTTAACAGAAAGGAACTGGCATCTTTTCTGGGGCAAAAACACGTAGATTCAACCCTGGATGTTCTCATTAACGGAGCAACATTAAAATCTCTGCGAAGTAAAAATGGCCACCTTGACCTGTTTGTTCGCTTCCTTCATGGCCTGTCTCTGGAGTCAAACCAGAGACTCTTAGGAGGCCTGCTGGGTCGCACAGACACCAGTCCAGAAATGATCCAAAGAGTCATCAACAACCTGAAGAAGAAGAAGACTACAATTTCTCCTGACAGAAGCATCAACATTTTCAACTGTCTGATGGAGATGAATGACCTCTCAGTACACCAGGAGATCCAAGAGTTCCTGAAGTCAGAGAACAGATCAGAGAAGAAACTCTCTGAGATCCACTGCTCTGCTCTGGCCTACATGCTGCAGATATCAGAGGAGGTTCTGGATGAGTTGGACCTGCAGAAGTACAACACAACACAGGCGGGACGGCTGAGACTGATTCCAGCTGTGAGGAACTGCAGGAAGGCTGTGTAAGTTAATATTCATAGAATCCACTGTAGTTATTGAATAAAGGAAACTTCTTTCATCTTTTAACCACCTTTCTTGGTCTGAAAGAGATTTACACAAACCTACACCTAAATTCTAAATAGGAGATAAAGGGAGATGTAAAAATACAGATCGTTACAATAAACAGTGTATGCAAATACAGCTCTGTCTATGTGATTTAAAAGCATTGTGACAATATTTATTTATAAATTGACAGTTTTAACTCATTTTATCTGTCACCAGACTTTCTGCTATTGGGCTCTCAGAGACTCACTTTGAAGTCGTGGCCTCAGCTCTGAAGTCCAACCCCTCCCATCTGAGGGAGCTGGACCTGACCTCCAACAAGCTGCAGGATTCAGAAGTCAAGCTGCTGTGTGCTGGACTTGAGAGTCCACACTGCAGACTGGAGACTCTGAGGTCAGCTGTGTGTTTTCTTTTGCTTTCATTTAACTAATTAGAATGCATAACATACATTATAATTTCCCCTTCTGGGATCATGTAAGCATAAATCACAACCTTTTTTTTAAAAGGTTTGTCAATTTTAACAACTGGGCTCCAAATTCTGTTTTCTCATTAGAAATGTATAATTATGTCTTGTCTCTTTTTTGTTTGCTGCTTTCTTCGTTAATACTGCCGTTAAATAATATAATATAATATAACATAATATATGTTTTATGTATTGTAACAATGCTAAAACAGCCATCACACAAGAGGAGTCCTCCTCATCCTTGCACCCTTTACCAGGCAACATTTAAGAAAGGGCAACTCAAGATAAAGGCTGATTCTGCAGACATTATCTGGAGTTCTTATTTGAAAACATTATTTATTTACATTTTTGTCATTTTTTCCTTACCCAGATTAAGTGGCTGCAGTTTGTCAGAGGTCAGCTGTGCTTCTCTGGCTTCAGCTCTGAAGTCCAACCCCTACTCTTTAAGGGAGCTGCAACTGAGTGACAACAAGCTGCAGGATTCAGGAGTGAAGCTGCTGTCTGATTTTCTGGAGAGTCCAAACTGCAGACTGGAGACTCTGGGGTAAGTTTACTAACTCTGTTTCTATTGTAGCTTTAATAAAGAAATAACTGTAAGTAACTTATGGTGATCTTTTATTATATACAGATTATATCGCTGCAGTTTGTCAGAGATCAGCTGTTCCTCTCTGGCCTCAGCTCTGAAGTCCAACCTCTCTCACCTGAGAGAGCTGGACCTGAGTAGCAACAAGCTACCGGATTCAGGAGTGAAGCTGCTGTCGGATTTTCTGCAGAGTCCATACTGTATACTGCAGACTCTGAGGTCAGAATCCATTTTTATATGTCTGCTGATTTAAATGGAGTATAATTTGTGGTGACATTGAAATTGGGAAATATGGCTGAAATGATTCACTGAGGGCTTATTTCAGTAAATGATTGTGCGTTTTTTGCGCCTGTTTACCTGTGCGAAGACAAAAAGACTCATTTTTCAAATCACATACCTTGTGTTAAATAGACCCCTTCCTGTGCAAATCTGGCCTTTTTGCATATAAATGAGCCCCAATGCATAATTATGAGGGTTATCACTTTTAGTTTGACAAGGACATCAATCAGTTCAGGGCTGTCTAGTGCTGTCATGGGCTCTACACCATTTTAAATGAGACTGATTTTTCTTAACGTGGAGACATTCACGGGTGTGTTTGTCCTAGAATATCAAAAGTGATTTTGCTTTGTGAATCCAACCTTAAGATGGATTAGATATCGGGGAAGTGATGCGCTATTTAGGGTGCGATAACAAGTTTAATCAATGCTTAGGGAATTCTCCCCTTAATGATTTCAAGTGGGGATGTTGTCTTTTTTAAGTTACATTATTCACATAATAACCATACTGAAGCTCTACACTAATTATTGAACACTGAATGATTTTAAGTCAGAACATCACCTTCTTATGGGGGGGTTTTTTGGTACTTTTTTTCAGGTTGAGTAACTGCAGTTTGTCAGAGATCAGCTGTTCTTCTCTGGCCTCAGCGCTGAGGAACATCCCCTCCCATCTGAGAGAGCTGGACCTGGGTGAGAACGAGCTGCAGGATTCAGTCGTGAAGCTGCTGTGTGAGTTTCTGCAGAGTCCAAACTGTAGAGTAGAGACTTTGAGGTAAGTTTACTACTCAATTAACTACTGATTCTAATTTATGTTTATAATGAATAAAAAATGCATGAAATTGCTATTTGGCTTTACTTCATATTTTAATTTTCTTGTTTTTGTTTGTGTTAACAAATGTTCATTGGTGGGAAAAGCTCATTTTTACTCCTGTCACTAACAATCTTGAGCTTTACATTTAGAATTTGAACACATTAAGGGCCTGATTTACTAAGATCCCAATTAAAGAGTACTAAATTGCGTGAATGATAACGGGTGCAAACCTTGAGGAGGCGGTAGTATTTAAGTCAGGCTTTTGCGTGTTCTACTGGGTTACGTCACGGAGAGTTTGGACGGAAAGCAGAATGACTGCAAGCGCAAAATAGGTATTAGTGGGAGAGGCAAATGAACGTACAGTATTTTCGAGTTATAGCAGATACATCTGAATATAACAAAAAGAACATTTGGCTTATAAGAAAACCTCGGCATTAAACAGGGCCTCTCTTTTCTTCCCTCGATCCTTTGAATGAATTGTCATACATTGCGCAGGAGGTGCGAGCTGTGACCTATGTGGCACCGGCGCTCAGGCGCGCCCCTCGGGCTATTGTTGCGCACCAGACTGCTGGTCAGCGCTGTGTCTGATCGGACATAATTGCCCTGGCAAGAGGTATCGAAGACGGGGGTACAAGCAGTGGTGAGGTCCCCCAATCCAAGTGCCTACAGCTTGGCAGCAGGGGGCTGTAGAGGGAGACGAGCGCGATAGGGAGAGGAGCGCACCGGAGGAGACGAGCTGGAGAGACGCGCAACCCGAGAAAAAGGAAATGCCCAGTTTAAAATGTAATGTTGCAGAAAAGAGGGAAATAGGACGACATAAATGTCAATGTGTAAATTGTTTAGAATGCAGAGGCTGTGAATGTTCAGTTATATTAGTTTAATCATGGTGTTTCTCTTTATTAACTATTATTGAATCGAAATAAAAAAATAATGCATGTCATTTATTTTTATATCAATCGAAAACATGTTAACATGTTGGGGGAAAAACGTGATCTTCATACCTTCTTTTATTGAGCCTATGTCTCCTCCTAAGTACTATAACTGCAGCCTGTTGTGCGTAACACTGGGCTCCTGGATTAGCACCTTCCTTTCAAAGGTGTTAAATTTAGACACCGTCACAATCACCGCAATTTTTGCCTGGCTTGGTAAATCGCAATGCGTGTACTAACTTAACTTATTTGAATTTTCTCCTCCCAGTATTTTGCACGCTACGGCAGAAACGCCCCATATTTCATATTCATTAAGGCAAACGTGCTAAATGGACAATGCGTGTTGTTTTGCTCATATGAAAGACGCAATCCTCACTGCGTGTCGTTAGGAGATCAGATAGCACATTTTTTGCTGGTGGTATCAAGTTTGCACACGTTTTAAGACACGCAAACCTTTAGTAAATCAGGCCCTAAGTGCAGGATTACAAATGGATCTTCAACTACATCATTTGTTCTTTACGTAGATTATGGAGCTGCAGTTTGTCAGAGATCAGCTGTGCTAATCTGGCCTCAGCCCTGAGTTCCAACCCGTTCTATCTGAGAGAGCTGCGGCTGAGCAGTAACAAGCTGCAGGATTCAGGAGTGGAGCTGCTGTGTGGTTTTCTGCGGAGTCCAAACTGCAGACTGGAGACTCTGAGGTCAGACCCCATTTTGACATTTTTGCTTTAATAAATATAATTTAAAAATGTGGAAAGAAAAAAAGGTTATGATATTATACTGATCTATAACAAATATCTTAATGCCAAAGTCAAATTTCCTCTTCTTCTCTTGAGCTACAAACTTTAAAACTGAGAGCCTGAGCTGAGGCTGGTTTTAAGCCACTTGACAAACCGTTACATTGCGGCCACCTGTCAAACAGATCAGCTACGAGCCTAACTATGGATAACAAGTATCATTCATAAAATCAAAACGGATGTGTAATCAAAAAATTCACCCCTGTACAATGTGTGCCCATGAGGACATTAACTAATCAGACCTATTTCGTTTTTGTACCAGGCTGTAAACATGTTAATTTATGCTGTAAAAAGTGGCTTTTTTGGCCGTGGTGTACATGTGACGGACACTCGACAGACTGCAGGATTGTGCACTTTCACAATGGCATTCATTTTTCAACACTGGAGATTGCCACTTGACACACACAAACACACACACAAAAGATGGAAGCCTTTATAAATGTCAGTGAGGGGGGTGGACAAAATAACATTCTAATAAGACATTACGATGGAAATATTACATAAAAACTCAGTTTTTAATGCAGATTGGTACAGTATAATGTATTGAAACATCTACTGACACCTACAAAATTGGCAACATATAACAATGTGATTGATGTACTTGGTGCCATGGGAGATTCCATCTTTAATGTGGAAGCGAAGGTATTGTCTAATTAGCAAACTGAACAAAGATCTGTATGATATAAACTTTATTCAGGATTATTCAAGTACATGCACAAGATAAGATTTGCAGAATGTTCCCCTAATTGAATTTCTTTGTCACACATTGAATGGTTTTAAGTTGGAACATCACCTTCTAAATATTTTTGTTTTACTTTATTCAGGTTGAGTTACTGCAGTTTGTCAGAGATCGGCTGTTCTTCTCTGGTCTCAGCTCTGAAGTCCAACCCCTCCCATCTGACAAGTCTGACCCTGAGTTACAACAACCTGCAGGATTCAGGAGTGAAGCTGCTGTGCGATTTTCTGCAGAGTCCAAACTGCAGACTGGAGACTCTGAGGTCATTTAAATGTCTCTTTGTTACAATCCTGGATGTTGTGTGTATTTAACATTGAACCTATATAATATTCAAACATGAGACTACCAGAGAGTTGCTCACTTCTTCATGTTTCCTTCAAAGTAGAGTCTACAATCACAAAATACTTGGACGAATTACGGTGGCTAGGAAGTGAAAAACAAAATTACAAAGTGTGAAACACTTTTACATTTTAATAAAAATAAATTACAAAAGCAAAACACTTTTTACAAATGACAAAACCATTTAACACTTTTAGAAAACAAATGAACAAGATAAAAAAAAACACACTTTTAAGAGCTCTGAGACAAATTTACAAACCACAGAGTCCTGCCAGAAAAGGAATATAACAAACACCGGAAGTGGCCTGGCTAAAGTGGGTTCCACAAAACATATATAAAATGTGTTTTCCAAATTGTACATTTTTCTCAAGATTTGCAAAAGTGTTTCTCACTTTGTCATTTTTTTTAATCTAGATTGCTGGGTTGCAGTTTGTCAGAGATCAGCTGTTCTTCTCTGGCCTCAGCTCTGAAGTCCAACCCCTCTCATCTGAGAGAGCTGGACCTGAGTGATAACAACCTGCAGGATTTAGAGGTGAAGCTGCCGTGTGATCTTTTGAAGAGTCCAACCTGCAAACTGGAGACTCTGAGGTCAGTAGAGTATGTCGTGAGTGCTCGTGGTGTCAGCAATATAACTCATTAAGTACGAAGCAAAGACCCAGTGGTTGCTTCCCAGCGGTGGCTTTCCAGAACAATGACAGGTTTCAGGATTGGACAGAAACACAGGAAAAATAAAGAACTGATCATGTCATTTGTTCAAATATGCTTCAATCTATATGAACATATTTTTTTAAAATATTTAACATGGGAGCTGAACAAAGAAATGAAGAAAGGCAGCTGACAAGCTCTGTGCTCGTCTGCAAAGAGCGAAATCGCTGCTGGTCTTTATACGCGGGTCTGCTTTAACTCTAATCTTTGACCTCCTTTGTGTGTCTTCTCTCCTCAGATGGAAATGATCTCTGTCTCATCAGAGAGGAGTTCTGCTGAGAGAGGATCAGCTGTGTCTTGATCCAGAGAGGTCAGAGCAACTACGAAGCAACTTCGATGTAACCGGGCGTTCTTTAAGTTACCGGGCTCGAGAACGCATATAGAGCCCAAGTCAGGGAAAGCAAGAATTCTTTTTCCATCGACTTTGTAATGGATGCTTTATTCCTCTTTTTCCATAAGTACCACAGTTACCACAGCTATCACATTAAGCTTTGAAATAAGTGGCATGCATGTTAACAACCGCTGTTGCCTTAGCAATATAATCCAAACAATCAGCAATAATAACACATTCCAAACATGATGCAGATTATTTCAACTTTGTGAATTGCACAAAGATTTGACCCCGTCAGAGTTGAATGTATTTTTTTGATTGAAAAGGATCTGTGACAATCAATATAGACTCATTGATTTGTGAAACTGTTTAATTTCAAACGATGATCCACATCGTCATCGTGAAGGCTCGTCATCATTCATTGTATGGATTGTCTGCTTTGTGCAAATGTAAAGGCTTATAACCTGAAGTGAGCAAGGTGGGAAGGTTTTCTGTCATGAACCAGATCCTTAGACGTCAAAGAAATGCATAGAGATGCGAACAGATCGTGCTGCTGAAACTGCAGAGCTTCTCTAAATGACTTAAGTAAACGTTTCAATCGAGACAGAAAGATTCCCTCAGCTGAGAATCATAATCAAACACAGACAGATCTGAATCTGAAACCCTGAACATCACCGCCTAAACAGCAGGTTGATGTTCATTCTTCCAATATTTCAAATAGTTTGACCAATGTTTTCTTTTAGCACGTATTGAAATCTAATCTTTAACAAATCTGGTACGTACAGTGCCACTCATAGGCGGGTTTACCATTAGGCGAAGGTAGACAATTCCCTGGGGCCTCGTACACCAAGGGGCAATACGGTCTCCCAGGATTGCCACCCTCCAGGGGGCACTGTCATGTTGTCTAATTCCCTACCTAAAAACAACACAATTCATTCTCTTCTGATTGTACCAAAAATAGAAGAAGTCTGAGGGTGAGGAGTTGACAAACGTGTCTTGATTTTGACAAAATGCATCAGTGAAAACATTTGTGACAAAGTAAACACCATAACAATTTACAGAAAAAAGTGCAAGTGAAAATGCAAGTGTAGGAACCGAGTTAGTGTGTCTGCTATATAATGATGTATTATATTTCAGTGGTGTTGGTTTAGATGTGTATTTTTTTACTTAATTGGTCACTACATGGTGATGGTTGATTGGTCAGGTGGTATTGTCAGGTGTTTATAGGTCACGGGTGAACAGGAAGTTGGTGGCATAGATGGTGGGAACATACGGATCTTAGCGTAAACAAACGTAGACAAACAATTATAATCTCTGCAACAATCATTAATCACTAAATATCAACATCATGGTTTGTCTGCGTCATCTCTTACAATAAAAGGGAACTTCACCCAAAATAATTATAATAATTATTTGAACATTTGTTTAGTTTTGGATTTTGTCAAAACTCTTCCATACACCTATGTATGTAAGGATGGTTCCAACATTGGGACATTAGATAGTAGAGGTGGTAAAAAAAATCGAATCATGTAATAATTGAGATTCTTCTCTACTAAGATTCAAAATCGATTCATAATTTCCAAAAATCGATTTTATTTAAAAAAAAAAAAAATAATAATAATAATTTTGGGGGGGGGGGCTAATCAGTCACTTTAAATCAGTAGAATGCCAAATACAGCAAGCAGAGTAATAAATTGTTTTCTGATCTGTTGCTAAAATGATTATCTGCTGCAGCAGCTTATATTTCTGTATTGATATTTGTACAAGTCTTTTTTTTCTGTTCTGTGTTCACTTTTAAAGGGATGAATAACAAAAAACAGAAATCACTGTGTGCTTTTGTTTTTCACAAATAGCCGAGTAGTTTAAATGTGAACGTTTGATTTATTTTTTTTATTCCCTGTTTTTCTGACTTTCTATGTCAACAACTCGAGAAAGTGAAGTCTGCCATGATCCAAGGCGAGAGTCTATAATGAATTAACAGCTGATAATGAGCTGGTTTTACAGAAAGATGATTTGACTAAATGTTAAAGATTCCCCTTAAAATGATGTAACTGTGTGTGTGTGTGTGTGTGTGTGTGTGTGTGTGTGTGTGTGTGTGTGTTAAATATGTTCTTTCGTCTTCATATGGAGCCCCTAAATTCCCAAAAAGTAAAAAAATAATAATAATACTTTCACAGAAGAAGATTATTCATTTACTTTTTGGGACCCTTGGGGCTCAGTTTCTTCCAGCCTTTATTCAGTCTCCACAACATTTTTGTTCACTTTGTTCTGTTTTTGTTTATTTTCAACTGAGATGTTGTGTTTTCTGTCTTGCAAAACTCAATAAAGATCTGGGACAATAATGTTATACAAAATGAACGTTTTTTGGGTGAAATGAGTCTCATAAAATAGCTGCTTGTTCTAAGGAAAAACAGAATGTTGAAATCTGCTGAATAAATCAAATCAATTCCACATAATCATGAACCTACTCCATACTAGATTCATGCAACGTCACAATGTCAAACAGAAACTACAACTTTGAAGTTTTATTCACAAAAAGGAGGCCGTGTGAGCAGGTTGGCTAAATCCTCAAAGATTTTTCATTGGTCGATTACAACTTATTTCACAACAATTAAAGCTCAAATTCTACAGATAAGAAAACACGAACATTCACGGGAAATTGATTCAGTGTCTTCTTTTAATGGAAGATGAGTGCAGTCAGATGGAAAATATCTTCAGGCTCAATTTCTCAACATCAGGACTCTTAAAAAATGTTCATCAAGAGAAAAGACCTTCAGACTGTGAGTCTCATCTGCTTTACGTCCTCTAAGATTATTTCCCCGTTCTGTCAGTTAAAAGTAGTTGGGACTTTTATTTTCTGTTGTATGACTTTGACAGGTATAGGGCCTTATAGTAATCCAGAAGTGGTGACATTGAAAGTATGTATCTGGATCAGGTTGAGCTGATAGTGTTAGTCAGGCAAACTGAGGGACAGAAAGTAGAATGGATTAGCTGCTCCTGATAGCAGAAATATTTCAAATTTTGGATCACTGTGATCTAGACTTGAACAACCAGTCCTGAGGATTAATCATCAACCAGCCTCTCAGCTTCAGTAACATTTACACAAACAGCAGTGAGAAAACTTTAACTGTAGAGAGAGTCAGTGTGCAGTAACAGTAGGTCGGAGTTTGATTTTGGTCAAGTAAAAGGAGAATAAAAGACCTTTTATATTTAAGTAAAAACGTTTACCAAAGTATAAAAGACATTTAGCTCAACTGAGTTTTTGTCAAGATTCCCAAACGTTCACTTTTTAGAAGAGATTTTAGAAAAAATTGTGATTTGACTCCTTGAAGAGCATCTTGTCTGGTTCAAGTGGGAACATGTCGAATAACAAACATTATTTGATCAAAATGAGAACACTAATGTTGTTTCTTTTAAACTATTTTCCCAAAGTGTACCTGTCTGACAAACACTGTTGGTCCATAAAAAAACCCTCTGCTCTAGTGCATGAAAACTCTTCAATCTGTCCAAAAAACAGCTGAAAAGAAATGTCTGCCGAATTACATGAAAGCACCGATAAATGACAGATTGAGGAGCCTTTGAGAACGGGCACCGTGCAGCCTTTTATCTGCTCTATTTCATTAATCAAAAAGATAAATTATATCAAGCTTTAACACTTTAAAAACAATGACATTGTAATAATTGGGAAACACATTATCCAGAAATTATGACCCACAATTGAGCGGCTACCGTCCTAAAACAAATAAGAAGAAGCTTATCATAGCATCATAGTTGCATGCACATTGAAGTGCCTGCTGTATCTGTTGTTTGTACAAACAGATAGCAGCTGACAGTGTAGTACATAAAATATCTTCACAGGAAAAGTTCTAACAGTGTCCAGCTACAAACCTGTACAGGCTCTTCTATCTGCTCAGAATGAAATTAAAGAGTGTTTACTCTTTGTTAGACGTGGATCTGTTGCTTGTAGATGCTTTAACGGGTCCTCCAATCAAGTGTGACTGAATAAACATGAAAAACATGTCGTTATTGCAAGCAAATTGGCCTTTTTCCAACTTCAAACATCTACTGATAGAACTCAGTTTTTCTCTTTTTGTGCCTCTGAGCTGCTTTAACATGAACAGATGGGGGCGCCACTGTGTCTGATACCTGATGGATGGAGGATTTATCATGTCATGCCTGAATGTTCCTGTTGTAGTATTTATGCCATGATCAGAGAGGAGCTTCCAGACACATATGGTGTCTTTTAATGTACTTTCATAGGTACGAATGTCTCAAGGTTAAATCCCCAGTTTGTCTTTTTTGGATCATTTAAGGTGAATCTGTTCGTTAGCAAACATCAGTGTAGGAGCTCTTAAAGTCTCAGTTTTGGTTTAATTTCATTGTTCTTCCATTTTTTACAGAATGACGACAGACAAAAGCATGCAAAGGGAAGGATTCACAGAGTGGATGATTACATGAAAATAACTGAAGTGCTTTTGTCCAAACATCCATCAGGCTGCTAAAGTCACGATCTTCCTGCTGTGTTTTGTTCCGAAAATTCTGTCTTGACATCTTCTGCTGTTTGGGTAATCATCGTGCTTCTGTTTCCTTGTGAAGTGAAAATGTAAAAAGAAGCTATTTAAAGTTCACAGTTTGAAAAACCTCTCCTCTCCTTCAGTGACTGAAGGCTGTCACGAAGCTGCTGCTCAGTCTGCATTTCCTGGGACACTTCACAATAAAACATAAATAAAATACTGTCAGCAGTCTGAATTAAAGTCTCGACATTTGGTTTGTACAGAGCCTCAAAGTTTCAGTTCAAAGCCTCTGGATGTTGCTGCCCCCTAGCGGACAGGGGCATGCAGTGCCGTACCCAGACCCAGGTACTCCAGGTTCTCAGCTGCTGGGAGGAACAGACTGTTTCCCGTTAAAGCGGTGATATTCGTGGTGGAGGACAGGGCCTGAGGCAGGAAGTCCGCCTGGTAGTCTGGGTTGTCGAGGCTGTCGCTGGCGGCCAGAGGGAGCGAGCTCTGAGCCGTGTTCAGGTACTCTGGTACGTCAGGGACCCTGGAGTAGAGCTTTGGGTCCAACTGAGGGGAGGGGAGCGAGGCGGCACCTGAGCCCAGGCTCAGGTCCTCGTAGTTGGGGTTCAAAACCTCAGAGAGCCTGCTGCTCTGGCTGGTTTCACTCATACTCTGGTTCATGTACTCTGAAGAAAGAAAAGAAGGGATATTTGAATTAGTTTGCTAGTTGATTGATTTCCAAATTCTGAACTATTAATTTATAGTGTTTCATATTTATATTTTACGTTGGTTTTTTGGTCTGTTTTTAATTCTTAGTCCTGAAACTCTGATTTTACTATTCTGAACTTTTCACACCTGATATTAAACAAGCAAGTTTGAGCTTTATCCATTTATATTTCCTCAGACTCTGAATCATCTGATTGAGTAACATTTGAGGTGTTTACCATGGCCAGAGCTGTCTTCTTTATACAGTGAGTTCTGAGTCGGATCTGTGATGTAACGCAGAGCGATGCTGTTCTCTCTGACCGGACGACAGTTCTGACAAAAAAAAAACAGGACATATAACTGGATGATCATCATCTAGTGAAACTCTTACTGAAATGGCATGCATTGAACTTTGTCTTTATATCTCCTTGTGATTTATGTTATTCACTTTAAATCTTAAATGCTTGAAAGGTAAAAGAAACTGAAGACACTGTGTACCGTGGCGTTGCAGGGGTTGTTGTCGTGGTTATTCAGCCCTTTGTAAGGGAGCAGGTATTCCTCTGCATCGACCACATCCTCCATGTCGTCTGAGCTCAGCAGGCGCGAGTAAAACCGGCTGTCTGACGGACTGGGGAGGTCATCCTGAGACATGACTCAGATTAGATTATGTTCATTCTGAGACACACATGAGTTAATAAAACACGTCTAGCTGCTTGGGGTCAACATAGCCACAGCATAATATTGGAAAACTACCAAAATAAGATTAAGTTGCACTGGTGTTACCTGTATGACCAGATATCTAGAAGGGTCTCTGGCCATTTTGGAGAACTCGGCTATCAGCTCTCTGAATCTCGGACGGCTGGATGGATCAATCATCCAACCTGCAGAGAAAGAAGGACATGAAATCATCTGCACAAACACTTCCTAAAGAGGACTCCCAGTTTAAGTTCAGTGAGGTACTTGTATTTTTCTTTACAGTCATTCTAGCTACTTCTGTCATTTCACCAATTTGGCCAATTTGGGCTGAAATATCCCAAAAGCAGAAAGCAGGTAAAGTCACCATCAGCCCTCTGACAATGTCAATAATTTCACTTAAAAGGCGTCTGGCTGTTGGCGCTGCTTTGGTTCTTTCATGAAACAAGGCTAATTTGCCTATTTTTAGCCTCAATGTCTGTCTGATTTAAATAGTGCAAACAGCAGCAATGCACGGAGATGCTATTATTGGCTCTGTAGCACAGTCGTGTATTTCACTCTGCAGAGCTTTGAGATGTAATTGTTTCTTTCTTTCTAGTTTGTACGGGTTTATCAGGCTCTAAAGCTGCATTATTCTTTGTGAATTCCACCCCGACTTCTGTCTGTTGCTGTGTCCGTCCTTGGCTCTTACATTTCACCATGATCATGTAGACGTCTATAGTGCAGACGGGGGGCTGGGGCAGACGGTCCCCCCTCTCCAGCACAGAGGAGATCTCACTGGCCGAGATGCCGTCGTACGGTTTGGAGCCAAATGTCATCAGCTCCCACACGGTCACACCTGAAGGACACAATCATCAACAGCTCTAACCCTCTCAATGGTTGGTAAAGTCATCTCAATTACAAATATCAGAAGACCCATGGTGTTGATCTTGATTTGATGATTTGATGTGATTTGATTGTGGTGTCATGCATAAATTATGCACCCAGCCAAATAATGGATTGTAATAGAAAATGTGACTGGTGAGGTTTGGCTCACCGTAGCTCCAGACGTCACTCTGATGTGTGTAGGTCCACTGGAGGATGGACTCCAGCGCCATCCACTTAATGGGCACCTACAAAAAGCAGAGAAGGTCAAACATAGACAGCTAGAAATCATCTGTGTGCACATTTAATTAGGCTCAGCACAAAGACTGGAAACAAAGGGGAGCGTCTAGCCTTGGAACTTTATGAAAACAGAAAAATTCTTGAAACAACTTCAAGGTTACTCTACTTACTCAATCCGACATACCAGCCAGTACTTTCCTGCTCAGCTGGAAACAGATACTACTCTGAAAAATAAGAATCTCACCTTTCCTCCGTCAGCGTGATATTCCTTCTCGTCTGCTGTCAGCAGCTTGGCGAGACCGAAGTCTGTGATCTTGACGTGGTTTGGAGTTTTCACCAGGACGTTCCTCGCTGCCAGATCTCGATGCACCAGGTGACGTTCCTCCAGGTAGTTCATCCCCTAAAAACACACAAACACACACAGGTTACAGTGGGTGAGGAGGTGTGTTGTTTTTTTCATGAGTATCACAGCTTCTGTATTTTCAGGGAAACACCAGATAAAACACACTCTTTTATGCTTGTTAATTTGATGTAATATTTTTAATATTACTGTGTACTGTGTGGTATTCAATTATTCAGAGTTTTGATGCAGCAAAATTAGAGCCAGGTTCCACTTTTGCTGGGCTTAGGTGCATTTTTTTTGCCAAAGCTACAAGTTGGAATCTAGACATTTTCAAATGATTGAACTTCTCTTAGCAACCAGTTGAGTCGCCCCCTGCTGGTCATAGATAGAATGCAGATGTAAGGCATCTCTCATTGTTATCACTTGAAAATCTAAAGCCCTGTTTCCACAAGGGGCTCAGGTTTGGTTCAGTACAGTTTGGTACAGTTTGGTACAGTAAACCCTGATCTTGCTTGCGTTACCCCCTTACCCTTACACATCACTAAATCACAGCGGCGTGACATTAAATAAATTCAACAAATTAGAAGAACGTGACACAGTAAACAAAGATCAATGATTCCTAGGATAGTCTGCATCTCTGAGGCAAAAAACAAAAACCGCCTTAAAATTACTCTCTCCAAATCTGCAGGACATTTAAACATGGTGCGTTTTGTGTACATCCTTTATTACCACTGTCTCAAGGGAAGCGAAGATTCTTTCGACCAATCAACGGACTGCAGTGGGTCTAGCTCACCCTTAAGGGTCGGATTGGTATGCTTGGCACCCCAAGAGAAGGGTACCAAAAAAGTAGGTCGGTACGGATCAGTTATTTTGGTACCCTTCCCAACTCCTGACAGTGGAAACGCATATAAATGTGTACCGTACCAAACCGAACTGGACCAGACCGCTTGGTGGAAACGGGGCTTAAAAAGGCTGCTGCAGAGTTTTCCTTCGCTCCTTATGGGTCCAACTAGCAGCTGTGGTGGAGTAAACAGCAGCTTAATGCTCAGAACAACATGAAGATTTTACTCTGAGCTCATGACCTTGTTGTTTGTAATTTTCCCAGCAAATCAAGATCCAAATAAGACAAAAATAACAAAGACTGAAGAGATTAACACTGCATCATCACACACACTGTTTCCTGTTGGTTCAGGTTAATAGGCCTCAGCAGGCTTATCGTGAGAGGATGCCCCGGGCAGAGGGTGAACTAGAGATTTTCTGACACATGAGCTCAGAGCGTAGGGTTTCAGAGGATTTCATAATTGGCGTCTTGTCTGGGCTCACCTTGGCGATCTGGACACACCAGTTTAGCAGCCACTGGGCCCCGACGTGCTCGCTGTGGTGACGCACGTAGTCCAGCAGGCAGCCGTACTGCATCAGCTGAGTCACCAGCTGGACCGACGAAGTGAGGCAGATCCCCAACAGACGACACACATGAGGGTGATCCACGCTCGCCATCACGTACGCCTCCTGCACACACACAATATAAAAACATTCAGTACAGGGTTCCCACGGGTCCTTTGAAGTCTCAAAAAGGTCTTAAATGAGATTTGTAAAATTAAAGTTTATAACATATCCTAAAAAGACTTATTTTGTACTTGTGAGAGGACTTAAAAATGTGGATTGCACTTACTGGGACATGTCTGAATACCTAATCAAATCTACACGGACTCATCACTGTTTTATATTGATATGACAAAATATATATATACAGTATATGTATTTTAGATTAAATAATAACTATTAATAAGAATTGCTTGACCACATAAATCTGTCATTTTCTGGCTGTGAATAAGGAAGTCATAGGAAGAAGAATAAAGAGAAGGAGAAAGGGAAAACAAAGGAAGAGGGGGAACTGAAAAATAAAAAACAATAAATGAAGAAGAAGAGGAGGAGGAGGAGTCTCACATCCAGGATTTCTTTGTTGGCTTTCGGTGATGTGGCCTCTCGCAGAACTTTGATGGCAACTGGGATCCTCACATTCTCTCCTTCAGGGATCCAAAGACCCTAAAAACATCCATTGAATTCAATAGAATTATATTAGTCATATGTAGACAAAAAGATATATACAAAATGTACATTTTAAAGCTTTCCGATGTCTGACATGCTTGTTAAAATAATGCGAACACACTGATGTTTACAAGGACTAGTTCATTATCTTGCTGTAGCCTGTTAGCATTATAATATTTGCTAACTGAGCAGTAAACAGTGCACAGCTGAGCTTTGAACGAATATCATTAGTTCTGCAGGTATTTGGTCTGAAACCAAAGAATTGGATGCATTTAAAATGTTGTCCAGAGGATGGCGCTACATGAAAAGTTAGAGGTTCATCAAAGTTTTACAACATGAATGTCTTCATCACAATCCATACAACAAGTGTTGTGCACTTACAAACAAACAAACAAAAACATTTAAACAGTTGTTAGCATAGCTTCAAATTGCACGAAGCTTTAGTTCAAATGTCATGAAGGGTCTGTTCTTGGCTCTCTGATGTTCAGCAATTAAATGAATAATATTACCTCTGCCATCTCAAACTGTAATGTACACTTTTATGCAGATGATACTTCTTTATATGTAGCTGACTTTTTTTCCAATTTTGCCACTACTTATTTACAGTCTAACATCACAGTTCTGTTAAAAAACCTCTTGTTTTTCATTCTTAACAACCTAAATGTATGCTCTTTCTCTAAGTGACCTTAGAGTGCCCTGCCTATGTTTATAACCAAACATTTGAAGGACGTTTGAAGGATTTCATCTGAATCCTTTTAAAACCCATGCTGAAGCAAACAAACTGACGTCAAAGCTGTAACTTTATGTAGAAAAAACTACTAAATGTATTTGTCATTGATTCTTTGTACATGTTCTCTGTGTATCAAACATTCGCACCTTGTACACGGTCCCAAAGGCCCCGGAGCCGAGCACCCTGATTTTCTTGAACTCTGTTTCCTTTAAGATCCTCAGCAACGCCTGGTTAGGAGCTTCACCGCTCGGAGTCAACGGCTCCACCAGCTACAGCAAACACATTTAAACACTTTATTTAAAACCTTAAATAACAATTTATGTAAACATGATTAACACTGAAACAAAAAACTGTAGAGCTCTTTGGGAATAACTGTCGAACTCATCATCTCTGTTTTTTTTATGGAAAACAATTGTACTGAACAAAGATTTCACAACAATTTTCATGTATTATCTTCACGTTCCATCCCACCTCTCTCTCCTGCAGCAGGCGCCGCAGAGTCCTCTTCCTCCGGATTCGTCGTCGCCGTAGCAACACAAAGATAACCAATGACACGATAACAGTGATTAAGAGCCCACCGACAACGCCCACCGCCAGCGTTGAGTGGGTGGATGCACTGTTAGGACATACAGAGCACAGTTGATTATTAAGATTTATACATGAACACACAATTATCTTTCATAGAACCCTTTTAAATAGTTTTCCACTTCATTAAGGTTTCACACGTAAGAGTTTCTACACATTAATATATACAGTATAAATATATTTATTTGTTGACAATCAGAATCTTGAGGAACTTTTTCTTGTAGACGATTTTAAGAATTTGGAAATCATTTCTAAAAAAACCCAGCAGCAATGCAGTGATGGGAGCAGATAGGGGTAATTTCCGTTTCTAGTCTCTTTCGTTGGACTACAAGAAGACATTTTCTGTTTTCTGCTCGTTCGTTCTAAAAAGATTTGTACTCATCCAACTGTTAATGTCATTAACAGTTTGAAAACAACTTAACGCACTGTGGTCAGGTGAGACAGAGATGTATGTTTTGTTGTGTATCATCGGCATAACGATGACATTTGACACTATAATGACTTACAGCTTTACCCAGGGAGAGCAAATAAAGAGAAAAGTCCCCAAAACACTCCCCTGTGGAACCCCGTATTCATTCAGTCACATGGAGCCAAAACACAATCATAGAAGAATACGAAAATCATTTTCTATCACACCAAGTATGAACGAAACCAGTCAAGTAATGTGCAGTGTTTCATTAATTTATTTGGAATATGCAGCATATGCATATGGAAATGTAAGCCACTTTTATAAATGTACTTAAATAAGAATTCAGTTCAGTTGTCAGTGAAATATGACTTGTTGAGAAAATACTTACAATCACTTTCTTTCTTTAAACATTTTGAGGTTTAACTCACATGATCAGAGTTTCTTTGTTAGACTAAATCTTTCAAGGTTGTTCAGATTTTTCACCATAGTGTTGTTTTATTTTTTTAGATCTCTGAAGATATCGTGTGATAAAATGAAATCAGCTCAAAAACATTTTGTAACGAGCTTCTTTTCTGTATTCGTTGGTAGAAAATGGAGGTTATAGTTTTACCCATTGCATCCGGACAGTCCGGGACCTGAACACCTGCAGACACAAACACATCAAAGTTTGAGTCACTCTGAATCAGAGACCTCGATCAGCTCTGAGCGACCAATCAGCAGCAGGCGTCTCACCCTTGGGTGCAGTTCTGGTGGCAGGATTGACACTGTCCCGTCCCGTCAGGGTATTTCCAGATCAGCGTTTCTCCGTCTCCCAGAACGCCATGAGGACAACGCGGCACGCAGTGTGGACCGTCTTTGAAGTGGGCACACTGGGAACACTGGTCTGGACCCTGCAGGAGAGGAGAGAGAGAAAGGTCAGTCATTTCAAAATATATTTAAATGTTCTTAACACAGCTCAACCTGATCCGATCTTACGTTTTTATGTTCTTTGGTACATTTAAAATTTTCAGAAAAATAAGATACATAAAATCACAAGGTGTTGTTTTTGTCTCCATCTTTTTCAAATCTTAATAACTTTTATCCTGCTAGGCTTTTGTAGTATTCATGTTATTTTGTTTCTTGAATTCTGAGATTTTTTTGCAGCTGAGAGAGATCGTGATCATTTTGTGGTTGAAAAAAAAAAAGCTCAAAAGTGGTGAATATGAGAATTAATCATAGAAACGAAGAACTGCGCGCACAATGCTGTGACTGTCCTCTGCTGTTCAATGCTGCACACAGTAAACTCTACAGAATGAAAATACTGAGTCCCAGCAGCAGCAGACTTACCGCTCCTCTGCAGGTCGGGGTCCCCGTCTGCAGCAGACACTCAGAGTGACATTCCACACAGCTGCCGTTCACCTCCACCTCTCTGGGCTCGCTGCAGAAAAACACACAGACAGGACGAGAGCCCACAGAGGACACACTGATCAGTTATTAGTTTAAATAAATTGAATCAAATTTCAGTTTTGAGTAGTGTGGATCGTAAATGCGTTTTCGCCACTTGTTTATATTTTTTAAGGTATATTTAAGTTTTAGTTTCATGACATCATCTTTGGTCATTCTTAGGTTCTTTTGTAGATTTCAACCAGCTGGGTCTGAGATGGAAACACATATGTCAGGACTGTGAAACCTCTGTGGTGTGTCGGTACTTGAGGAAATTTTTAAAAATCAGAAGAAAAGCCAGAAAAAAGTTCACAGGCTGAGATAAATGACAAAATAGTCTCTTAAATTAAGACATATAGGTGCTCTCAGTGCAAAAAGGTGAATAGGAAAAGTAGAACGTTTCTAAGCTAACTTTTAAAGAATAGCAATATTTAAATTAAAACTTTCAATCCTAGCAGAGAGAAGATGCCGAGGTTCAAAGATCTCTCTCACCCCTGCAGCAGGTTACAGAGTGTGACGCAGCGCCCTCTGCGGTTGAAATTCCGACAGGAGACACACATGGTGGGGCCCGGACCCCAGCAGCTGTCATCAGTACACTCTGAGTCACAGGTTAGATTTTGTTGTTCTGTGAAGGAGACCAGGGGACACTCTTATTTATTCACTTCTCCTAAGCAGCACCAGTGATCCCGCCACACACCCAGAGACTCACCGCAGTCGTTAGCGGGGGCGTTGTTTTGCATGCTGATGGTCTGGTCCTTAGACCTGAAGAGGCGCGTCCACTGGTCGGGTCGGGTGAAGCACAGCTCAGAGTTTTCTTTTAATATGACCCGGCCGGCGCTCACCTCCTTCAGAGATCGCAGACCCAACCAACGCAGACTCCTTGCCCTCACCACCGCCAGACTGTGCTGACTGCAGAAGAGAGATTCAGCACAATATTTATACACAATACTTTTTGCAAAAAAACAAAGAATAGTTCTTCTTTGTCAAGATGCAGAAGAGGCAGAGGTTACGTTTTTTTCTTCCCTGGGAGGGACGATTATTTCTTGGTTCAGTTTGATAGGAGTCGGTCTACAAACTATTTTTATGAAGAGCCATTTATCAGCTGACTCACGCTCGTGTCGTTCTTCCTCTGATGATCTGCAGGTTCTCAAACACGGACAGAGACGTCAGATTCTCTGGCCAGGACTGGATAAGCAGGAAACCTGAGAGACACACACATGGTGAGTGCACCTGCACTGTTCGATAAGATCTACTCACCTCTAAATGTGAAACTCTTCCCACAGTCACACCAAAAGCACAGGTGGTTTAACAGTTAAAGATGCTGTTATTAAGTGTTATAACTGATCACTTTTGACCTACCTGTGATTTCCTTCACTGTCCTGAAGTACTCCAGTTTAGCTGGATCCATCGGGGGAATTTTGTAGTGTGCATCCCTGGAGCCAATGAAAAAAACTTAAATTCAAAGATTCATTTTCTGCCATTATTCATGAAGAAAATATTTACAATGATGAACAATCTTTGAATCTTTTAGCAGCCGCAATCTATTCTTATATTTTATGTCTGTGAGAAGATCACTATTTCAAAAAGTGAGTATTTGCCTTCAACACATCACAGTCATTTTCATTAAAAGAGTTTCTCACCCAGTGAAGGAGGTCTCAATGAGTGAGACGTCCCCGTTGATCTTAGTGCAGTTCCTAAAGGACTCGATGTTCGAGGCGTTGACCGCCATTGTGTTGATCAGAGCGCCAACCCCAACTCCATCACAGGCTGGATGCGGAGGAAGACTCTGTTAGATTAAGTTTTCATGTCTCTGTCTGATCTTCTCACTTTTTGTCACTCTACCTTTAGGACAGGGTCCGTCACAGGCTTTGCAGCGTTGGACTCCGTTCTCCTGCACCTCAAACGTCCCGTCGCTGCAGGTGCGAACACATGATCCACCTGTCACCACGTAGTTATCTGTGTTAAAAGAAGAAACAAGCTTTATCTTATTTTGAAAATCAAAACTTAAAAGATCCCTCTTGAGTTTCACAGTAGACATCACTCCTCTGTAGCGAGAATAAAAATGGCAGACCTGTGCAAAAGTTTTGCTCTAGGCTGGGGGTGGAGTCCATGGGTGGAGAAACCAAGGGAGGGGAGGGTATTTTTTTTACCAGAATCCAGCTTGTGATGTCACAAACTGAGAAAATTTGAAACGGAGCACTTTTCTCTGTGTTGTAAGACTTATGCAGACCACAAACAAAGGACTGGATGGATTTATTTCAAATTTTGTGGGTCAATAGACACCCAAAACATATGTTCAAAAACACTGTAAAAGTGGATTTTCATAGTATGTCCCCTTTAAATAAATCCATCCCTGAATCCATAAACAGTCAACCCATCCATATATTCATAAATCCACCCGTCAATGTATCCATAAATCGATCCACGCATCCATAAATTCATCGATCAATGCATCCATAAATCGCTCCCTCCATCCACCTATCCATAAGTCCATCCATCTATAAATCCATCCATCCATCAAGAAATTCATCCATCCAGAAATCAGCCCTGAGATAACATTTGTTATAAATTGGCACTATACAAATAAAGATTGATTGATTGATGATTTGTTATCATACTTTTATATTGTGGCTGCAATAAACCATGCAGCCTACAGGGGGCACTGGAAGGACTAGAAGATGCTGTTATTAGAATAAAAGTATTTTTATGATTTTTTTTTTTCCATAGAAGAGAAGGTTCAATGTCCTTACGTGGGCAGGCTTTGACACAGGTCGCCCCGAAGGTGAACTTGACGTTGGGGTTGTTGACCACCTGGTGGGTTTTGGGGTCGTAGAGGGTCAGAGGAGGACAAGTATCTTTACAGGTTCCATCATCATTAAAATCTTTACAGGCCTAAAGAAGAAACACAAAGAGAGATTGTCATTTTTCCAACTGAAATGAAAAGCCTTAGCTGGATAATTATTAGCGGGTAGGTTAGCAAGCTAAACTTAGCTAAACTTAGCTTCACAAGTTTGATCAGAATGAATAAAGAATCTAGGATGAAAGCTTAAGCTGAACAGAAACTTCAGCCAAAGCTATTAAAAAAAAACATTTTGTTTGCCAAAAGTATTATTTCTGAAAACCATTGTGAAGTACGAGCTGGCTGAACTCCGGCAGTATCCAGTTTTATCAAACTTTTTAGCTATGCTTTTCAAAATAAAACAAAAAGATTCACAAACTGACGAGGCAGTCGGTGGCTCGAGGTCCGGTGCAGCCTGCAGCACAGTGTTCGTTACAACAGTCGATGGGTTTGGGACCCCGACACCTTCTGCTGCATTGCTCCGCACACTGTAACTTTGTGACTGAGGAGACACAGAGACATATTTCATTAAAAACATGGCAGCAGCAGCATGGCTACAGGCAGTTTGGTTTAGTTGTACAATGAAAGAAAAAAAAAAGGTATTAAATGAGTTCTATTTTTTTGGAGCCCTGCGTGTTGAGACATGACAAAGTTCAGGACTTCACATTTGATTTCAAACTACTTAAAAGAGAACTGTTTTGCCTCTGTCTTTATTTGTTTGTTGCACTGACTGTATATAGAAATAGCCAACAGGTCTCCTCCCATTGTTTAAAAGAGAAACTGAAATAGGAAGGTGTTATTGTTATGTTTTGACTAAGCAAAGAAAAGTAAAATTAAAGTGTCAAACATGGAAGAAAGAAAGGCAGAGAAGGTTTAGATGGATCTGAGAAGAGGATTAAAGCTTAGAGAATCAGACAGGTAAGTTGGTGTTCCTCAGACAGACACACAAAGACTAATGCATGGTGGGAAAATCGGGTGGAGGGAGTTTAAAATGTGTGACAATGATTGAGGAAGTCCAAAAGATGTAAAAGTGTGAGTGTGTAAGTGTGTGTTTACATCTCTGGCAGTGATCTGGTCCTGCTGCCCAACACGAACCATTAACACACCCGGGATCACACTTCTCACCTGGAAAGACACACAAATTAATATTCAATGAAACCGTGGCGATCACAGCCTTTGAGTCATGATCTCACTTACATTCACGTGCAAAGTCACCCGTCTTGAAAAGCATTTTGGGATTGCTGGCTTTGTCCAGGATGTCCCACCACTGGATGGTCTCGGTGTGACACAGCAAGTGATTGTGGGTCATCTTTACCCCTCCTTTCAGGATCTCTGTGATGAAAAAAGACGATGGAGAGACAGAACAGATTATTACATTTGAGTGTCATGGAGTTAAAAAAAAAGAGTCAATGAACTCAAGTCAATTTGGAGGGTCCAGGAAGTTTAAAGGCCTTAAAACAAAAACCTCCAATCCAAAGTCTTGGAAATTCATTCCAACAAGTCATCTGCCACAAAGTTGAGTAAACAACTAACGTATGTGATAAGTGGCACCCATAGACTGTATAAAACATGGACGTAATCTCAGTGACATCTGCCACTGGTTTCTGAAGGGGCGTTATGAAGCTGATAGATGGCAGTCATCATGTTGAAAATGTTGTCTCCACCTAAGATTTGAGGCGAGCCTTAAACCTCCAGTCAAATAGTCCACAAAGCAGGGAAGGATTAGGGGTGGGCTGAAAACTCACTACTATGGCAACTTCTAGGGAGTGCAGCACCTTCACGTCCAGATATTGTCACTTCTGGCTCCAAAATAAGGTGAAGACGGGCCAAATACCAAGCCTTTATAATTAACGAGATCAAACAGCACATCATAAAAACTTGTTTTGATTTTGAAAATAACCAGGAACCTACGTATTGTATGTCGTCTCCAGACCATAGACTGTATAAAACATGGATGTAGTCTGTGACATCACCCATTGGTTCCTTAAGAGGAATTATGAAGCCCAAGAATGGAGCTTACCAAACAGAAAATGCTGACTCTACCTAACTTTAGATCAACCTAGAAACAGACAAAGAAGTGGAGCTAAGGCAGGGCAGTAAGCCTCCTGGTAATCAGCTACTACTCACTCACCAGTTAGTCAACTCAGCCACGCCCCTAATAATACTCTAAATCTTAGTATAATCCTAAACAGATACATTTAATTCTACTGTAAAAAAGTCATTTTAAAGGTGTAAATTGGGATTCCTGGCTTTGGAGACAGCGTCAAGAGGACACTGAAAGAACTGCAGGTTTTTGCACTTCTGCATTTGCTTCGATTTCAACACTTGTTGATGCAAGGAAAGTGGAAGTAACTCAAAAAAAAAAGGTCATCTTATTGGACCAGACTCACAAGCAAGCTGAAACACTTCACAGAGCTCACAGTAAGAACAGTTAATACTGCTGGGTATTACTTTGAAACAATCCTGGATTCATGCACAGCCAAGCATCCACGTCATAGGACTTAACTAGTACGGGTGAGGTCTATTTACTGCTGCCAGGGCGCAATCTGGGGTTGACTTAAGGTTGTACCAACTCCACCCACCTGGCCTGCTGCCAGCACATTTAGCAACATTAGATACTCCTGAGCGTGTTAAAAGAAATGAGGCAGAAACAATGAGCAGTAAACGGAGTAGTGAAAGTAAGTGATCACTGAAGAAACACAGCGGATCTTCCCTTCAACAAGGACGTCAAACTGAAAGGTTTTTTGACACAATTGAAGTCAGAAATGCACACAGTAATTATGTGCAATTGTTTATTTAATATTTTAAAGCCTAAACCATAATTTGCTGAAGGCCATCTTAGTAGATATATCTACTGGGATATACACTGTTCACTCTCTGCCTCCTTGAAACACTAATCTGCTCTTTGAAGACGCTTAGAAACCAGGACATTCCCAGACCATTCTCCACTATCAGGGTCCTTGAACTACTCACTGCCCTATAAATAAATGCTGGAAGCCCGACTGAACTACCCATTGGCTGTGTGTATTTGCTGTAATCTTCACTGAGGCTTGATACAAATACTGGGGGGCCCCTTCTCTCCCAATTGGATATCAGTATTAACTGGAATCTACACTGTGGAGCGCCTAAAGCATTCTCTGGATCAGTATAATTGCTGCAGGCTCGGTTGAACTACCAATTGGATCGATGTTTTTACTGGAATCTTCCGTCTGAGGCCCCCTAAACTACTCATAAACTCTATGTAGTTGCTGGGGGCCCATTTTAACTACCCATTTACTGTGTGTACTGTATACTGGAATCTACACTTCGGGACTCCTTTAATTCCTCACGGGTTCTGTTTAATTGCTGGGAGCCCGGCTGAACTATCCACACACTCAGTGTGTTGCCTTGTGTCTAATAGTTTGTGTGTATCATATTTTGTGTTGTGTGGCTGTGAGTATGTGTTTAAGTGTGTACCTGTCAGACTGCTGAGCTGCAGCTGTCTCAGCCCGCTGGTGAAGTTCAGGGTTGCAGACGAGAGGTTCCTGTTGTAGTTGGACATCACCAGCAGAGCGAACTGGCCTTCGTACAGGTTCTGTCCTCGGATCAGCCTCAGGTTGACCAACGGGATGGTGGCCGCCTCGTTCATGGCGATCAGAACGTACCCACCAACTTCTTGGATGGACTGAGGAATGACAAAAGATTTGTATTTAGTTGTTAAATAAACCAAAAAATATCATTCAGCAACATTAAAGGTGCACTATGTAGTTTTGGTAGAGAAATGTGAAAGTTGAAGAAGTGTACAGATTCTGTGGTATATGTTCATAACTCTATACACAAACTGTCCTCAGAGGAAAATCTGGTCCCTGTAACACTGTTTGAAGATAAAATGCTACGCGAGAAGTTATGGAGGTGGGTCCGTAACAGTGAAACCGTAACTCTCCTGGTAGCTTTTTTAAGCTCCAAAAAGAGTTCCAGGGACACATTTTGTCCTTTGAATAAAGGTTGTGTATTTAGTTCAGAAAATATCGCAAAGAATTGTTTCACTTCTCCAACTTTCACATTTCACCACCAAATCTACATAGTGCACCTTTAAAGGTTCAAAGACGCCTGTGGTTGTAAAAAAAAGTTTTGCTCCGTGCATACTTTTTTTTTGGATCATCTATTTGGTACGACATCATCTTAGGGCCAGTCTAAAATAAATTAATAAGTCAATAAAAAGGAGCTGTAAATTGTAAATGTTTCATGAATCGCACTGGACAGATGCAAAGATATCAATTTTTACATCTCCAGGCTAATCAGATGGCGTTATGTCCGGCACAGTGCATCGGGGTCAGAGACGATGTGCTCTCTGAATGTCCATCGTGTGAGGATCCATTGTCGTATTGAATCCTGCTGTGCCACTAACTCCATTTGAATTGCGCAGAGACGTAACCGCCGATATCTTTTGCATCTGTCCAGTGTGATGAGGTTCCTGGTGGTCAAACACTATCACCTTGTGTGTTGTTTTATTCTGAATAGCCAAGGTTTATTCAAACTCTGGATCCTCATGATAATGTGAAGACTGGGTTAAAATCACTAACATTTCCTTATTGTTCTGTCCAAGTAAAAAGTATAGTTCAATAAAAACACCAACTACAGGTACAGATACACAGCAAACAGTGTCGTCTGGTATGCTTTTCTTCAGGGTTATATTTGTGACTTTATAATCTAAGAATATCAGAGTTTTATTTCTTGTAAAATATACGGCTCCCTTTTTTAAAAACAAATTATGAATAGCCCAAAAACTCAGTCGTACATGAGTAAGTCCAATTTGCTTGACAGTTAGAGACACAGTTTGCACACACATACACACACACTGTGACATTATTGTTGCCCAACAATGCAGCTGTGACCAGATGCTGTTCTGAACCGTTATGTAGTCGGACACTTTGACCTGTAAACTCGATGTTTTTTTAAAAACATCCCCGATGACTTCTTAAGGAGAAGCCGTTTGGCAGAGAACCATCAGTTTACAGATGTCAGAGTGTCCTCCAATGCAACAGGAAGAGAGTTTTGGAAAAACGCTCCCTGCTCATTTGCAGCCACACAGAGGGAAGACGTCTCGAGTGAGTTTTGACAGCTGCTGGAAATAAGCTGAAGGATGATTCTGGCAATGATTAAAGTGTGTTTGACCTAAAAACAATCAACTGCTGAGACAAGCGATGCTCCGCAGCTGCACTTAGAATTATGACAAGTCTGGCACAGACCTGGAGGAAGGACAGGTCCTGGTGCTCCAGGGTGTAGGTGACCTCCAGGTTATCCAGGACCACGGAGCAGTTGGAGTAAATCCTCACCATGTTGTCGTAGTGATTGTCACGAGTCCCCAACAACGTCAGCTGGTTGCTCATCCCCTGACACACTGAAACACACACAAACACATAAATGCCATTGGTGATTTTCTTTCTTAAATTTGGCTTCCTCTGAAGGCCACTGGAGGGTGCCAATGCTTCCAAAGCTTGTTTTTTATTGGGGAAAATGAGAAATTCATCTTCACAACTCAAGTTCAGCCTCAGAAGAATCTTAAAGATATCCTAATGTGATGATATTCACACAATTGACCTGAGTTTAGTTCCGTTTTTAAAACAATAAAGTGTAACCCTTTTAGCTTTAATACATTCATTAAGGTTAGAATTAAAGTTTTATTCCTCGGATGTTTCAAAACAAGAGCTCATGATGCATGTTGAGTTATTTTAATTAAATTCATGTTGAGTTTAAGAAAAATAACTCAAAAATTAGATCATTTCTTATCTGCAAAACCAAAATGATAAACACTGCGTTGTAAGAGTTTGACGATTGTTTAGTTCTGCCTGAAAGGATGAAGAAATGCACGTAAAAATCATGCCGATTCTTTTCTTAATTTTTATGGCTTATCGAGCTACATAGGTTACTTTAACTTATACGAATGTATATATAGCGTAGGTTGTGTAGATTCTAGGATATGAATCGGTACAATACTGTAAAAATAAAAAATATATCACTGCAGGCACAGGAGGAACATTTCTCCTGCAGAGTTTAAAGAGTTTCTCTGAACTGCAAAGTACAACATGATTTTTTTTTTATCACTATGTTTCCTTCTGATATGTGGAGAAGAAATAAAACAAAGTTGACTCAAATATAAAACTTCAAATAAGTTTACATTTGAGTATTGAATGTTAAATGTTTGAACCTCTGAGGCGGCGGAGCATCAACGTCAGCTTTCGTGGAAACATCTACTCAGGTAGAGTTCAGGTACAGCAGGTGACGCGGTTTTGTTTGCAGATATGAAGTCATTACATAAAAGTATTCATAGAAACTCGTCAGGGAGCTGCGGCGAGGTGTGACAGGGTGTAAAGAGGAACGAGTTCCACAGCTGCTGCAGAGGAATGACACTCTACAGGATGAGTGTGTCATTGAGGAAACTTTCTGCAGACACCTGAGAAAATATTCACCTGGTGAGGGATGGAGGTCAAAGAAAAAGATGTTTGATGTTGCAAACCAGTTCACCTGTCCCGCAGGTTTCTACACACCTGATCTGATTTGGCAGGAAACAGACGGCGTCAATTAAAGAAACAATATGACTCAGATTACTTAGAACAAGGATCTGTGCCCAACCGGACAAGCAGATATAAAACATATGTCCCAAAGTACTGCAAATAAATACTAAATAAAACACAAGCATTTTTTCAGAAAAAAGCAGTAGACCTTTATTAAGTGTGGACTTTTTAAAGCAGGTGTGGTGTGTGCTCGGTGAAAAGAAAAAGTTCAGTTTGACACTCAGGGCGGCTGTCACAAAACAAGAATTAAAGTGGACCTCAGGAGACATGAGACATGATTCTGATCACAGATTAAATAAGATGCATCGTCAGAGAGCTACATAAAGCAGATTTAAGTTCGTACAGTGACGGTGACCTAACTCTGAACTTCACTCCCTCTCTGTTTCTCTGGCTGCATTCCTATTGGCCGGCTCCCCGCTGTGATGTCACAAAGACCAACACAGCTGCAGCCTGCACTGCTCTCTGCCGCTCTCTGATTGGCTTAAGCCCAACATTTTTAGGTGGCCCATTGGACAGAGCCTCGGGGGAGCTGCACACATCTGGACACACACAGATGCATACACACATCCTCATTCTCTCTCTCTTTTGATTAAATACTGACTATTAATGTTTGATGTCAGAATGTTAATGTATAAATGACATCATCAGTTCAAGTCTTGATCTCATAACAATTATCTTTAGGACTATAAACTTTCTTCATGTCTTCCCTTGTGGCCTCCTCCCTGTGGTCTCCTCCTTCCTCCCCTCTTTCCTTTCCTGTTCCCCTCAACTCCCTCACTCATCATCCTCCCACTTCATCTTCATCCCCGTTCTCTCTCTCTCTCTGCCTCTCCACTCTCTTCCTCCTCTTCTTCACCTTATCTGTTTCACATCAAAATTAAACTCTGGCAGTTTATCCATGTCAACAAGGCTTGGATAAATCTCAGATCGAGATCAAGAAGAGTCAATGATTTGAAAACCAAAACAAACACAAGTTTCTTCCGTTTCTTGAAGTGACGACTTTTTGAATGAGGTTTGGTTGGATTGAGGCACAAAAACACCTTCACAGTCAATCAACGTGGATATATTTATCACCAAATAATGACAACATTTTTGTCATGAATTCAAATGGCGGTAACACTTTCAATGAAGGTCACAATATTCATAAGTAAGTTGCTTATTAGCATTCTGATTAGTAGCATAATGGCATGCTTATTAGTCATACTTAAGTGCGAGTACCTTAGAGTCAATAGCTAATAGGCTATCAACTAAGAGTTTGCCCTCAATACCCTCCTTACTGCTTATTGATAGTAAGTTAGGAGGTTGTTAAACATGAATTATGATCTTAATATGCTCTGCTTAGTTTGGTGCTTATAAGGTAGAACTAAGCAAAGCATATGAAGATCATAATTCATGTTCAACAACTTCCTAACTTACTATCAATAAGCAGTAATAATTATTGAGTTGAGGTCAGCTATTGAAGATGGTAAGGTAGAATAAGTTACTAATGAGCAGTCATTATGCTAATTAGCATGCTAGTTAGCGACTTGTTAATGGTGCATATTTTGATCATTTGAAGATTTAACTTGTTGGCTTGTTGTGACAAATGAAACAGTGTGATTATGAAACACCAACTAAAATATGAACTCTATGACCTCTAAAGAAAAGAATGGAGAAATAAAAACACTAATGCACACACGCACACACACACAAACAAACACACAAGCACAGAAAAACACATGCACACACACACACAAACACATAAAAAAACCACATAGACACACACACACAAACATACACGCACACACACACACATGCACACACACACACACACACACACACACACAAAAACACACAAGTGCACAAACACACACTGTGTTTTTTAAAGAACAGGTCTGATCTGTCAGTTCGTTTCTTGGTTGACATCCTCAGCTGTCGTCAACACACTGCGTATGGAAGTAGTTCTCCGTGTGTGTGTGTGTGTATGTGTGTGTGTGTGTGTGTGTGTGCATTAGTGTTTGTTTGGACTAACTGTTCCAACTTCAGGGTCACCTGGCCTGATTCATCACTGTCAACCTCTCTCTCCCTCTCTGTTTTCTCTCTCTCTCCTTTATATTTAAAGGGACAGTTCAACATTTCTTGTCATCCCAGTTTATCACATAGACCTGAAGTAAGAGAAAACTGAAATTCTACCTCAAAAAAATCTCTCCTATTTGTTCAATGAGTATCCAAGGAGTTTAAAAAAAGGAATTTCTTTACGATCTAAAATCAATAATTCATGTTTTACAAAACATATCAAATTCTTTAAAGCAGTGTGCGAGGTTTGAAGCCCTTAAAATAAACCAAATAAGCACGAGAGGCCCCAGCTTTTTTGTCTTTATCTGTTCTGGAAGCAACCGCTTGATCCATCACCTTTGGGTCTACAAACATGCAACATTTTCTGCTGCTAAAATCAACAATCTGTGTAAAGTGCAAATCTGGATTGTTCTACAAACAGTGTTCATGCGTCACAGACGAGCGTTTCCGACTGGAAATCTGTCATCTGTGTTTGGGTTCAATCTTTATTTAAGGTTTGACAAACAAACACAAACACACAAAGATGTCTTCAGTGCAAGGATAGTAAAAACATCAACCTGCTATTAGGTTTGTCAATACTTTGCGATTCCACGTGTTTTCAGAGGGTTCAATCTCTGTTATCTTAATGTCCGATAGTATGAAAAAGTCCTTAATTTTGAAAAAAACCTCACGCCCGTTTAATCAGAAAGGTGTGGAGGAAGAAAATTAATCCATCCAAAATTACAAGGAAACTCTTGCACACAGTTTGAGATTGTAACAAGCCTCTGGGCTATTCTTGTTTGTTCTTGTTTCTGTTTGACTTTTTTTCTTAAAGGAGGTGGTTTACTGGCTTTTATGGTTTTTAGTTTTTTTACGTTTTTTGTTGACATATGCTTTTTGGCTGTTTGTTTCTTTTGTTTTGTTTGTAACTTTTACACGTTTGTTGACTTTTGCTCCGTTTTTGTGTGTGTGTTTTTTTGTGGCATTTTTTTATTCTTGCACCTTTGTTCACTTTTACATGTTTGTTACCTTCTGCTATGTTAAATGATTTTTTGTTTCCTATTGCTTTGTTGTTTTTTGTTGTTAGCATGTTTGTTGTTTTGAACAAGTTTGTTTTTTTAGCACGCTTGTTGTCTGTGCAAGTTTGTTGTTGTTAGCATGCTTGTTGTTAGCACGCTTGTTGTTGTTAGCACGTTTGTTGTTGTTAGCACGTTTGTTGTTGTTAGCACGTTTGTTGCTTTTTGATTTTTGTTCATTATTGTGTGTTTTGTTACCGTCTGCTTTGTTAACTGTTTGTGTTTGTTGTTTTTAGAGTTGTTATTTTTTATTTAAACGTTTGCAAACCTGTGATTGGTTATGTTGGGTGACGTGGAGTGTGTTTTCCCGGAATCAGTGAGCTCAGATGGCACCAATGAGATCATGCAAGAGTCAAGGAAGAAACCGTCACGCTGTCAAATAAGGATTTAAAAAACATGTGATAAACTGTCAAATTCTGACTGATTTAAACAAAGAGCAACAAATCGACCTGTTCTGTCGCTGGAGAGAGAAAAAAATCATCCTTTTGAAAGTTTTATTTTTCTGCTCTGGGTTCTTTAATGATGATCGATGTTTATTTAACTCCTGTGGAAGTTCTTCTGATCGCAATCGCAGCAGCAGCCAATCAGAGCTCAGAGAGGAGAAAAGAATTTATCTGTTTCACAACCTGCGAGAGATGGAGCGTGAGATAACACACTGAGGCGTGTACCTGCACACTCACACGGTCTCAGTGAGTCTGTGCGTTTGTGTGTGTGTGTGTGTGTGTGCGTGTGCGTGTGCGTGTGTGTGTGTGTGAGTGTGTGTCGGTCAGAGGAATGTGCTGCCCACTGAGGCACTTTTCACTGTCTCTGATTGAATTATGGGTAATAATGGAGGAGCTGCTCCCTGACACCACAGTCATTGTTCGCCGTTATAACTGTCAACATGTTGTTTTCCAGCACCGGCATTTGTCCACTTGTTGACAGTTCTGAGTCGACCAATCAGCTGCCTGATGGACCCTGCAGCAGCTACAACCTGAAGACCTCAATCTGAACCAAAACTGACCTGAGTGCAACATCTACAGACTTGATGTGATTGTTTCCCATTAAGAGACACCTTCAGAATAAAAGTGATGGTACACTGACTTCTAATAATGAGAATAAGGTTGTTAAAATGTTTAATACTTCAACACCATGTGTTTAAAAACAATACATTCTGTTAAAGTAGAAGGAAACTCTTGAGCTTCAGCCACTCCATAAATAGAGCTCAGTGCTCTCAGAGAAGGACTTTAGACGTTCAAAAAATGTAATTCAGTGGACTCCTTCTCTCAGACAGGATCCAAAGAAAGTACTGGAGCACACGAATCAATTAAGGCAAATTTATTCAGGTACAAAGGACTAACATTTCGACGCGCTGCATCTTCCTTGGAGTAAAACAGTACAGGTACAGATTTGAAAAAGCAGAGTACACTCCTACTCACAGCGAGTCATCACTCATTGGTTAATGACAGTGGGAGGAAAGCAGGGAGCATACCGGAACTGTGACAGCACTCATGTGTAGCCCACTCACATAATATCCCATCCCAAATGTGATCATACTTACAATATACTTATACTATTTTTAAGAGAACTAAAAGCCTAAGACAAACTAAACAACATTACAAAAAACACGCGCGTCTCAACTTTAAGGTTCAACTGTGTGTAAAGTGTATAAATCCAAAAGGCCTCTCATTTCAGCAGTTTGTTAACAATGTCTCCCCCTCTCTGTGTGGGAGAGACATGAACAAAATATATACCTATTTCATCAGACAGATGTGTAGGAGAGAAATGAAGCAATCAAAAATTACAAGAAAACTTCAGCACACTGTCCAAACTGCAGAAAACCGTTGGCAACTTTTACACGTCGAGTGTTTAAACCCTTGTTTGCTGTTTGTCTTGGAGTAAATGTGGAAGAGTTCTTCATGTGTAGGTTACTGAAGAAGAATCGATGAACGGAACGTGTAGAAGATGAGTAAATTCATTTCCCTGAAATGTCGGGGAGGTTTTGTGTTGACAGAGTGTCTGATGATGCTAAAAGATCCGAGGTCTAAATTATAACATCAGCTGATTCCTCTTTTCTGTCTCTTCTTCACGCATTTTCTTCCTTTCTTTCTGTTCTCGTCCCCATAATTTACACGACCCCGCAGTGAAGAGGCTGATCCCTCTGAGAGCAGACAAAAAGGCTTTAAAGGAAAGCACAGCCACATACAGAGTGAAGTCGACGTGTGGCGGCCGCTTGTTCGCAGGGCGGTGGAGCGAAATCAATCTTCATAAAAGATCAGAGAGGAGAGAAGAAGAAAACAGAGAAGACGAAGATGGAGAGTGTTCCTGCCTGCGACCTTCAAACCCATTTCTGTTTTTTTTTTAAGAAAGAGCAAAACACAAAATCACAGAGCTTTAAAAACATGATGTTCACTTCTCCTAGGATTTTCAGATCTGAGATCTTTATTTATTTTTGACGATTTAAAAGCACAGAATGTTTAGAATGTCTCCAGTAGATGAGTTGATCCTACAGCATTGAAATACACTGTAATGTCTGAAACATAATCCTTGAGGGTTCAAAGTGTGTCCACTAAAAGTTGTTGTTTTTGTCCCTGACAGGCTCAGATTGTTATTCTCAGTGTCCGACCTTTTTGTTACAGAGGAAGACCTCTTTTTAACCACAATCAGTTGTTGCATCACTCTCTACAAACAAACCGCACTACATTGATAAACACATTCACTTTACCTCACAGGACACAGCAGCTGCTGGTCACCTGGATTAGTAGTTTTGTTTAGACCCTTTCACATAGCCATGTCAGTGCAGGACTTTTACACCTTGCTGTTGATGTAAATATCAAGGAGTAGGATGCGTAAAGGATCCTTTCTGTAATATTGTGAGACGCTTAAGCCTGACACACTTCTGCTTCCAAGCCCTGTGATTGGTCTACATTTTCCTCTCCTGGCTTGCACCACATGTTAAACATCAGAATACAGAGTCTATTAATGACAAGAAGATAAAAACATGATCTGTGTATCATGAACCCCTGTGTGTTTACCATAGGCTAACTTGTAGCCTGAGCTAACAATGCTATCTAGTTGAACACTCATCTCCTCCGATGTCTCCTCTCTCCTCTGCTTTTGCAATAATTGCAGTTTAATCAAATGCCGCTCAATAATTTTTGTATCATCTTCAACTCCAACATAATACACTTGGCTTCACTTGCCATGGTTTCCTGTTCACAAACAAGTAGAGATTGTGGAGGAGCAATCGCTCCTGGGGTTCGGTGCCTTGCTTAAGGGCACGTTGGCAGTGCTCAGGAAGTGAAGTGACACTCCCCAGCCACCAGACCAATTTCCAGATTTGGTCCACAACCAAATCTGGACTTGAACAGGCCAACGATTCCCAACCGAAGTCCCTATAGGCTAAACTAATCTTGCCTCTAATGACAATGTAGGCCACAATGGTGTAGCAATAGTGTAGATTTGATGCAGAATTATAAACAAGTCTTTAGAATAACAACTTGAGCCTGTCAGTGACAAAAACAACTTTCATTGGACACACGTTGATCCATTAAGGATTAGGTTGCAGACATTACAGTGCTACATTTTACTGCTGCAGGATGAAGAAAACTACTGGAGACAGTCAGAGACTATTTGGATCTTTAAATCATCAAGATGTGTAAATAATGAGCTCAGATTTAAATAAAACTAAAAAACAAAAACATTTTGGAGAAATCAACGTCATGTCTTAAACACACTTTAATGCATAATTACTGTGAGGTATTTATTCTTTCACTGAATGATCTGTGATCTTTCTCCACCTTTCAAAGTGTCACCGAGTGAAGCTTCTGACTCTTATAAACAATCTTTGGCTGCGATCAGAAACCTGCCTGCAGGGAGAACATTTACAAGAAACCGGGCGAGTTAGTTTCATAATTAACATCATTATCTTCAGGGATATAGATCCTCCCAGTGTTTGAATCCTCCAGTGTTTCAAAGAAGACAGATAAAAGATTCAGTGTGTGATTTATTCAACTTGGAGAACATCAGTGGAGGGAACGTGTACGAAGCCAACCCTTCATGAGCGTTTATTTCTAATGGATACATTGATTCTGAGATGATCTGATTGAACCTGTTGTTCATTCTTCTTTCATCTGTTTTCGTTATTGTTCCTTCATTTTGCACCAAAGCGGCTCTAAAATAACAGATGTTCACTCTGATTCTGACTGAAGCTGAAATGGAAAACAGTAAACACAGGACCATAAAGAGATGGATGCATAGAGATCGATACGTCGAGTGTTTGACCTGCAGTCACCTTGCCTGCAGCTCGACGTCCTCCTGGAACTCAAATATTCTCTGCGCATAAATCAATGACGACCTTTGATCGTTCTGCTCGATCAAACGTCAGATTTTAAACTGTGGTAAAGTGTTTTTATTGACATATGAATTGATTTGGAGAGAAACAGATGACTACACTGTGCTTTAAACTGTTTCAAGTCATAACGTCTGGTTGACGTGAAGCAGGACGTGGTTTTAACAACATGTTCTCTCTGAAATAGACAGAATAGATCGACTATGATCCACACCTGTTACGTTTCCTCTCACTGTTCCTCCTCTGCTCTGATAATCCGGTGCACAGAGCAACGCAGGAGCCTCATTTGTCAGCAGAGCTGTCAATCACGACCCCTTTATATATAACTAATCAAAACTGAACTAATCTAAATCAGCACGATAAGAACTCACTATAATGACATTTTCTTTGACATGTCTGTAATATGTCGGCTTTATTTTTTCATCATATTAAAGACAATAAAGTCCCCATATTCATACATTGCTGCATCATTACACAGCCTGCAAAGAGCTGTTAAAAAAAAAAAAAGTTTTCTTTCTTTTTAACATCAAATGCCTAAGTGACCGATCACAACCTTTACCAGGAGAACCACATTTTTAAGCACAGGACATGAACGCAGGGCTGCTGTAACACTGATGATTTTCTGACAGACCTCCACCTTATCGCTTCACATTACATCATCCGACTTCTTCCATCATATTTACTACAATTCATACAGGACAAAATGCATTGCTTGCACACGTACCACTCAAACGCACATATTGGTTTGTTTAAAACACAACTGTTTGTGTTGGGGGACTTTTGGGGGAAAATAGGCCTCAGATGGGGAGACAGACAAAATGTTGTCCTGCAGAATGCCATGACAGGAACACAGCGGCCTTGTCTGTGTCACGCACACACACACACACACACACACACACACACACACACACACACACACACACACACACACACACACACACTCTTCAGGAATGTCTCAACCGGCTGAGAGACGGGTCCTGTTGAACGCACACTCAGCAGGTTTGAGAAATTCACATTTCAGTTTCCCTTTTTTAAAATCAGAGTCAGTCTCTGCTGACTTCTGTGCCTCAAGCGAGCCTCAAACATTTGTTCTCACACACACCGGGAAGCTTGACAACATTTTTGAGTTAAAAAAAGAGGATAATTAATGATCAGCATCATCTAAAGTGTGAGAATTCAGAGTGAGAATTTAGGATTGATTCATCATTACACAGGAGATATCAGTCTGCATCAATCAAAAAAAAGGTGCTGCAGATCATAATGATGATTTATGAAAATAATGAAAACCCGTCCAGCTGCTTCTGTCAGCTTTGTTCTGCTCTGCACCAATAAAAACATCTAACGTGCCGTTTGCTGAAGTGCAAACATTGGTTATTTTGTCTCTCAGCTGCGAACAGAAACATGATCCTGTGAGAGCGGAAAGAAAGCTGAATGAAAACTCCTGAACAAACGAGCTACCGATCAAAAACAAATCATAAAATCTGCACCTTGCATGTGCGAGTGTTTGCTGCACATGTCAGGTCATGGACTATGTGTGTGTGTGTGTTTGTGTGTGCGCACGTCCTGCCTGCAGCAGTGTGTGCAGGTCAGAGCGAGACTCTGCTTGTCTGTCAGGCTGAAGCTGCTGCTTCTCTCTCACTTCACTGCCGTTCAAGGAAAATTCCAACGACCGAGCAGCTCCTGTTTTCTTTTTCTTTTTTTAACCTGCTTACAGTAATAATCTGCTCTGGTGACAGACGGAGGACACGTCCCCTCACGTCCATCCCAGGTAGAGGTCATACAGATGCACTCAAATGTGATAAAAATGTGGATGCGCAACTCTAATTCTCACTGTCACTACAAGAAACTGAGATGAAGGATTTTTTTTACATGTCCTAAGTCAGGGAGTGTTTGCAAATTTTCACCTTAAAAGTGCCTGGAGTTTTAATATTTACTGTCGTGACTTCAAACTAAGAAATGTGATTTGTGAGAGCTGATGGAGGTATATGTTCACCAACCTGCAGACACTTCTCAGGGCACAAATAGTTCACATATATATGCTGGATAGTGAAAAGATAATGAGTAATATCTTTAAAAGCATGATTCATTGTCAAAGGCTTTTTAAAGACTCTGAATTACTGCCAACAACTCCGGTTTTAACAGCGTTGTGTCACTGAGTGTGTCGACATGGCCGTGAGTATCCTGGTGGTTTTGATCTGGTTTTTGTGTTTGTGCATGTCAACATCGTATCCCTATATAAACATCACAGGCGCCTGCACAAATAAGAAGCAGTGATCAGAAACCAGGATGCTAGTATTTATCATGTATACAGGATTGAATAACCACCTCTCTCTGTGTGCATGTAAACGCCATATCCTGAATATGATTAAAACTAGTATAAGGCTAATAACTGAAATCCTGTAAGTCCATCTAAACACACTCACTGTCTGCAAGCTGGAAAAACCAGAACCACGGTCAGAGGTTTGTAGACGAGCTTATGCATGAGCTGAAATAGCAGGACTGAAGCAAGTCCTCCAATAACTAGAGTAACTCGCTCACTCCAACAGACTCATTTAAATACAAAACGTTTGCTCTTGTGACCAGATCTAGTTTTTGTGCTTTTTAAAGGTTTATTTATTTATTTATTTTATGTCTTTGACAGGGGATAGAGTCAGACATCAGGTAGAGAGAGTGGGGAATGACACGCGGGCAATGAGCCACAGGTTGGATTCAAACTCGGGTCATCCGCCTGGAGGACCATGGCCTCCGTACATTGGCGCACTAACTAATCGCGAGACCACCAGCACACCTTCTGTTGCTATTACAAGAAAGAACAAGCGAGCGTGCGGCCGAAATTCACCGCAATGAAGGAATTACTGATCCAACACCTTCTGAAGTCCAAAATAGACATCAATAAACTACAAATATTTAAAACAGCAGGTATAGAAGGACATTATGTTGATGTTTGCAGCAGGTACTGTAACATGTGACTACAGCAGACAGGTGGAGCGCTGTGTGATCAGGGTCAACAGTTTTTTTAATGAAAGAGTCAACTCCAGGTTAAAGTTGTTTTCTTCTCTTGTTTCCGCGTTTACATTTTACAGTAAGAGAGAGCGAGCAGCCTGTATAATCCTGCTAACAGTTTCTAAGCTCCATTATTGACATTCTTCACATTCCAGCTCTGAAATCCCCCAGGCCGCACTGGTGCTGCGACTCCAGGTCACGCCAAGAAAAGTCAAGTTAATTTATTTTGTACAGCAGAATGTCATGAATGAATAAAATTGCCTCGAGGGATGTACCACACCCTCCATCCTCGAACCCTCAGGTCACACCTGCAGCACTAAAGATCCGACACTCTTTTTCTGTCACTGCTGAGAAACTGCACTCTGTTATTTGAAGTCATGACTCCACCTCATTAAAGGACTAAATTTGACTACAGGTTGACTGATGACTCGGTAAAACTCAGACAGACAGGCTCAACTAGTCAGAGAACACATGCTGCACGGCCTCGTCTCCTCCTGCTCAGTCTGTTTTGATTTTTGTATCAGTGTGTATATGTTGATGTAATATTGAGGTAATGTTGTCAAAGAAAAGATGACCTACACATGGCAAACAAATGATTATATCTGATCATGCACCTTCAAAGGTGGTTTTACGATTAGGTAAAGGTAGGAAATTGCCTGGTGCCTTGTTTCCCAAGGGGCCTTAGCGTATACAGCCGCCAAGGATGCCACCCTTTGCGGGGGCGCTGGCGTGAGCCCTGTATGTTTTGATATAACCCTGAATAAATGTCCATCTAACAACAGAAAGCAGGCACATCCCCTTCCAGAGGGGCGTGGTCATTTGCATTTAAAGCTATAGACACAGAAACAGCCTGTTCAGAGCAGGGCTGAAATAGAGTGGTTTATAGACATTCTGAAAGAAGGGATTAGAGTGGACTTTTAGCAAGAATCTTCAAAGACATGTTTTGGAGACTTATTCAAATTTGTTGAAAAGGAGTAAACTATGTGACCTTTAATGCAGGCATGAAGGATCGAAATGTGTGCTATTTTAATTGGATTGCAGTGAAAAGGATGAGCAGGTGTCGGGCATCCTTTCAACATAAACACCTGTGTTAGTCCCACAACAGGTGAAATTGTATTTTTACAGCAGACAAATTTAGATCAGAATAAAAAAAAACAATAGTGAGTTTAAAAAAGCCAGAAAACGTGTTATTTTTCAAAATGGGAAACTACATTTAGTTGTTTGTGTAAGAAATCGGTCTTATTTTCTCTTCTCTTTATTACTTTTGCTCTTAAATGAAGTAAAAGTGATTCGATGAAAAAAATTGCTGAGCATGCAATAATTGTTATCCGACTACTCGATTAATTACCAGATCAATCGTTAGAATACTCGCTTACTAAAATAATGAATTACTGCAGCCCTACGAAGAAACACAAAATGACAAAAAAAAGAACTACCAAAAGTACAATTTAGAGAAAACCAAATGGCAAAAAAGGATGACATAAATAATTACAATAAGGTGATGACAAACTCAATAAAAGGATCAAAACTACCCTTTAGTGATGTACAACGACCATTAAACCATTATGAGGTGCAATACCATCACAGAGAAATGCAATATGATCACAAAGAGACGCAAAACTAAGAGATGTATAACTACAATATAGAGAAGATAAACTATATTGAGCGATAAAAATGAAAAGTGTAAGAAACCCAAAATACACAAAAAAAAACATGCAAATCAGTTTGCAGTCGTGCAGTGGGTCTTTCAGTGCTTTTTGAGGAGGGGGAGTTGTCTGATAATCCGTCCACACAGCCTGCTGAGCACAGTTTGTCCTCTGGCTGAATGTTTTCATAGTTTATTCAGTCAATACAACTGGGTATGCTAATAGTGTTACCATGGATACCATGGGGCTGCCTCCTAAGCAACACACCGACATGCACAAACACACTGCCAAGGTCTTTCCCAAAAGTCAAACTCAATGGGAGTCAGGCTGACACGCACATTAATACACACACACACACACACACACACACACACACACACACACACACACACACACACACACACACACACACACACACACACACACACACACACACACACACACACACACACACACACACACACACACACACACACACACACACACACACACACACACACACACACACACACACACACACACACACACACACACACACACACACACACACACACACACACACGCACTTGTTGGACGTTTCTGTTGCAGACTGAAGGTCAAACTCTGCGCAGACAAAACAGTCTGTGTTTCATGTTTAACATTAAATTAGTCTCAGGGTTAAACATAGCTTTACCATGAAAAACAAACAGAAAATCAAACACGCTCTGGTCTGAACACTCACTGAAGAAAAAACTCAATGATTGCATCACGGATGAGTCTGTTCAAACAGAGAAACAAGTCAAACAAAAAAATGCTGAGTGTGCAGATTACAATCCCTGAAGTATCTCGACCAATCAGAAAAAGTCTGTGTTATGTAGAGACAAAAAAATTAAAATTATCAGGTTGTAAGTAAAAAGAAAGAAAAGGCATTTTCTGTACGTCAGCCAGACACAAGCACAGGGTTTGACACAGTGCATTATGGGTAAAAAGTTGTCTTTTTTCCACTCTGTTAATGTTAAAGACTTTAAAGTTTTAACCTCTGTCCTCAGTCAGAGCTCAATGAATGAACGAGTTAATATTAGATTTTTCTGGCTGGTCATTTACATGACTCATCCATATATAATAATAATTATAATATTTTTGATTTTGAATCCCGTTCAATTTCTTTTAGATTAAATTGTCAAATTGACAATGTACCTGTTGTGGTGTCAACATGGAGGGGCCGTCTTTTGAGTTATTATATTCACACACACACCAACACTACAAATACCTCTCCTCTCATTGTATCCTACCATCATATCGTATCATGTCGTAACGTATCCTTTCATATCTTGTTTTAGCGTGTCATATAGTGTCATACCATGACGTATCGTGTCTCTTAGTGTTGTACCATGATGACGTATCGTATTGTGTACTAACGTGACGTATCTTATCACATAGTGGCATACCATGACATATCGTATTGTGTCATACCGTGACAAATCATATAGCATAGTGTTGTACCACAAAGTATCGTGTTGTGTCATATCATCTCGTAGCTTATCTCATGGTATCATAGCGTTTTGCACCATGACGTATCATATAGTGTCATACTCATGACGTATGGTATTTTGTTGTTCCATGACATATCGTATGTCCTAAAAATCCCATATTGGTCGGGCCCTAATCATGACGTATCGTAAAGTATCTATCGTATCGTGTAGTATCATCTTAGAATCCTGCTCTTTGATTGGCTGTCTTAATTGGGGAATTTGAACCCTTATCTCTGACGTGGGCCTCAGACTGATGCTTCTGTCCTTGGTTGTCCGCAGAGCGTCTAACAATATGATGACAACAGTCTATTGAAAACAAGGAAAAACACACAAACACACTCCATCATTTAAAAGTCCTCAACATTATCCAATTGTTGTCAAGACAAAGAGACAGAGCAGTCAGCTGTTTTCAGTTATTACTCACACGCACACACACACACACACACACACACACACACACACACACACACACACACACACACACACACACACACACACACACACACACACACACACACACACACACACACACACACACACACACACACACACACACACACACACACACACACACACACACACACACACACACATACTGAGATAACAGTCTGATTTGTTGAGCTCAGCGTTTCCTCCCATCATCAGTTGGTTATTTATTCTCTTGTTCTACAAAAATCTTATTTCAGCCCAACAACTTGATTGGTCGGAGATATTTCCAAACCTCATCATTGTCTCATTACTCAGAACTCCCATAATGCTCGGTGAGCCTGTTTTTTTATTCTTCTTCTTCATCTGACTATCACGTCTGAAAGTGTTTCGGAGAGAACACAATCAGTTCCGTCAGATTTCCATCTTTCTGAAACACGTTTAACACAAACCATAGTCAGAAAATCTCTCAAGATCTGCAGTTTGTTTCCGGTTTTTGATTGGTTTTCCTTCATATCTGAGATTGCATCTTTGTGTTTGTGAAATGACTGCACACCCTGTACAGTTGATGCAAACTGATAAAGAGAATAATCAGAAGCTGCAGCCCTGATATACACGTAAGCTGTTCAAATTTCAGACAGGCTGCCCCTGAAATCTTCCTGAGTTGCTTGTTCGCACGTACCTCACAGTCTGAAGGTTTCCCTGACGAAGTGAAAGAGTCCGACTCCATGATGACAATTCTTGTCTTTTTATCAATGCTAGGCGTAATTAGATGTATACAAAGTATGGAGTGGTTAAGACTGGTGAGCAGAAAAATGTATGAATCAGTTTTCATTAACATGCACAAAGATTACACCGATTGCAGGACATAGACGTCATCACCCGCCACTCATTTGTGGTAAACTTTACTGAATATCTCCTTTGTTCACACGTCGACTCTCGCCAAGTTCACAGGGAAATTTTGCCAGTGAGATCGTAGGAAAAGAACCAGGTAAAGTCGAGGTGAAAAAAAAAGTGTTCATTTGCGTTCACACATGCAGCTCACCCTGAAAATGTCAGGATAATTTCAGGAGTTTTCTACGTATATGAGAAAAGCAATAGTATAAACATAAACCAATCAGAATGAGAATTTTTCTGTTATCTGCCTTCTTTTTATCTATAAGGTAAAATATATGAAATATTGGATGTTTCCAGCTCTCCAAAAGTGATGATTTGATACAAAAACTAGTTAGCGGATTATTATAGAGGGTTTTGCTGGAAAAAACAGCCTTTGAATCCTTGTACCATGCAGGTACTTTTTCACTGTTTTCTGCTATTTTACAAACGAAATAATGATGTGCTAGACACAAGAAATAATCAGAGCTATTCATATTTTCCTTCCATGTTTAGAGGAAGCCGGTTTTCAGCCCACAGCGGGGACAGACGAGCTGCAGGATTTGGCTCCAATGCAAAGAAAACAGCAGGAAATGAACGTTTAATTTGTGATAATTCAGTCAGAGTGAGTTTAAATAAAATGGAGCTCATGTAAAGTTTCTGTGACGTTCTGAAAGGAGACAAACTGTGCTGAAATATTTAAAGAAACTCCACATTTCAGCTGCCCCTTTCACACTTAATGAGCCTTAGTTTGTCTGTCAATCGTCACGTTAACCTTGACAGAATTGTTTCGGCAGGTGGAGGGTTGTGAAACAGTAACAAAAGTAACATGATTGTGTATTTGTTGTTGATTTTTATGCTTTTAAAGACTGAATCTGAATGTAATTATTACTCATTTTGACATATCAAAGAAATTACAGAGGCATATAAAAGTTAGATCTTGTGGAGCAAGATGATTTTCCCTTCATGGATTGTGTTTGCTTATTTGTCTTTTCATAGAAATGCATTAATTAATTAATTCTTCATTTTCTGAGCTTGTTGTTTTCATATGCTGTATTTTTTCCCCTGAAGCTCTTTGTTTATTATGAAATGCACTCTATAAATAAAACTGTTTTTCATTGCAATGTAGAATTTCACACTGTCACTCTGGGTGTATCGTTTTGCTGAGAAAGAAATCTGTTATTACATTTTAAGAGGTTTTTAGCATGTACAGACAAACATAGTAAATAATGTTGTTAGGATGCCAGATTTTTAAACTTTGATACGAGTCTAGTAAAAATTAAATATTGGTATCTGTTTGACAGCGCAGAAACAAATACAGAAATCCTACACCCCCAATATTGGGTAATTTCTTGTTTTCAAATGTGTCCAATTGCAAGAAAGGTCCTGAACACTGAATTGGCAACTTTGCTACAGAAACGTTGCCAATATTTTTCCGAACTTCAGACAGTGTTCAGGAGTTTTTCGTTTCGCAATTTTCGATGGATTCATTCCTCTCCTACACATCTGATGAAATAGAAGTAGCCTATGTGTTTTTTAAAGCTTCAGTACTTTTTGATAATATGGATAATTATCTCGAATATATCGTTTAAAAACACGTGGTTATCAAAAATAGAAAGTATGATGGACATTTTTGACAACCTTACTGGCTATGAAAGCAACGTTACAAACAGATATGGTGATGTATATTGTACTTTCTGAACGTTTTCATTATTTTATTCCTCTAATAGAATATTGATTAAAAAAAATGATCATGTTGGAAACTGAATTTAGTCTAATTTAGTCTAAAGAAGCGTTATGTTTGCACCAATCTTTTCATATTTCATCCAGGCTACATCACGTCCTTGTGTTTTAAATGTTTTAACACAACTTTATCATAAATTATTTTAAAAAAACATTAAACTGATCAGTTCAGAGGGCTGAAGGACCACCTTCCTCCAGACTCCCGCTCCCCCTCTCCCCATCTCCCCCTCTCCGGAGCTCCCTCCCCGGGCTCTCTCCTACCTCTCCTGCCGGGGTTGGTGCAGCAGCAGCGGCCGAGGAGCAGCAGCAGCAGCGCCGCTCCTCCTCCGGAAAACTTCATGTCCGAAGCTCCTTCTTATACATTAAACTCCCAAAAGTTTCTCCTCCGGTGGAGTCTGAGCGCGGAGAGCACAAAGTTTGTCCATGAGGAGCAGAAGGAGATACACTGACTGTCTACGTGTGTATCGTGTCAGTGTTTGAGTGTGTGAGGCTGAATGACGGATCCTGTTTGACTCTACGAGCCTCTGCAGAAAAGTCCACACCTCCTCCAAACACCTCCTCCGTGTCCACACCTCCTCGGTCTCGTTCTGTTTGAATGATCTTCATTGACAGGAGGATATTTCACTGATTTGGTCGAGAGAGAAAAACACTTCACTGCTTCCAATATCAAACAGAAGTATTTTTTATTACAGCACTTAAAAGTTAAAACGTTGTTTTTATGGAAATGCAAAAGCAGCAAACAAAATATTAATAGATAAAACAAATATCATTAATTATCCGTGTATGGAAACCTATTTCCACCTATTCTGTGCGAAAAAAGATCCTGTACATTTATTGTCATGACTTCATATCCCAAAATAACGATTTTCTTTAAAAAGAAAAAGAGTAGTAACCAACAACAGATTACAGGGATTCTAGGCCCCATAAAACATATTTTTGTGTATTTATAATTAATTGTATCATTATGTTTCTATATTAAATATTATATTATTTAAACAAGAAAAATAGAACACATTACACCTACTGGAAAATCTTCATTGGCTTCCAGTTAAGAACAGAATCGAATTCATAATATTACTTCCTGTCACAGCCCAATCAGATCCCTCAGATCTGCAGGTACAGGCCTGCTGAAGTTACCTGATAATCAGGTGAAGGTGAATTTAGTCACTATGGTGCCCCTCTGTGAACAAACTGCCTACTGACCTGAGGTCTGTCGAAACTTTCATTTCAGTGCTTTTGGCTGCTAGTTTATCTTTAACCATGTGTGTGTGTGTGTGTGTGTGTGTGTGTGTGTGTGTGTGTGTGTGTGTGTGTGTGTGTGTAGGTGTGTGTGTGTGTGTGTGTGTGTGTGTGTGTGTGTGTGTGTGTGTGTGTGTGTGTATGGATGTGGATGGTTGGTGTGGTCCGTTGTGTGTGCTCTACTAGGAACAGGTGTGTGTATGTGTTGTGTGGGATTGTGCAGGGTCCTTTTGGATTTTTGTGTGCTTCTGTATCTACTGTTTTTTTTAAGTATAGTTTGTATTGTGTTTGTTTTTGTCTTCTGCAAAGCACATCGAGTTCACATTTGTATGAAATGTGCTATACAAATAAAATTGAATTGAATTAAATAAAATACGTTTTCAGAGGCCCTCATGTTGAGCTCAGTATAGGGCTTCACATGTCAGTAAAAGTTGTGCTTGTAAATTTCTGTTAATGAATTCTGACCACGTGGATAATTTGATGACCCTGTCAGGGCCTAGAGCCGAGGTTGGGAACCATCATTAGTACACCTCTAGCTTCATTTCCACTGCGTGTTAATGTAGAGAAATCTGATCCTTTAAATCTGTCGCTCTCTGAAAAACCTGACAACAAAGAAAAGTGAGTCCTGAGAGCAGATGGAACAAACGTATTTACCAAATTCATTATTAATCTAAGTGAACGTATAAATCTTTGACAATAAAAAATAAAAATATATCTTGTGTTAAATTTTACAACCATTCCAATCAGACTATACCTGATTAATTTAATGAAAATCTACAATGCAATGTCTTCAGAGAGCTTTATTACAGGAAAACCTTTAAAAAAAAATCATGTATACAGACATATTGTGTTTTTTACGACTTCTTTCATCACATTTTATTTATTAATCTCTGGACAGCGCTTTGTTTGCCCCACGTTTTTCATGCTAACAGGGTCACATATTTCACCCACAATGCAACCTTTTCTGCATCCATAATTAATAACTACTTTCTGCTGTTTTCTGTCGTTTACCTAAAATGCATTTTCCAAAACATCTGTGGAAGCAGAAAAAACTCCATTAATGTATTTTTTTCCTCTCATTTTTGTTCCTAATAAGAGCTGACAGCTTGTCGCTGGGCAGAAAACACCTCAGACCGGCTCAAAGTGGGTCACAGAGGAACTCAGGTGAAGCTAACACCTGACTCTGATCACCTGGTTATGATAATGGTCACAAATGATTACTTTTATTTGAAAAATCAGCAGAACTGCTTAAAGAAGAATCATCTAAACAGTCTTCAGTCAAGTAAACAAACTGCATTTTAAGTAGATTTGTTCCTTTAAAAAATCCAAGTTGAGATTTGAATCCACAATCTTCAGACTGCAAAACTGATTCTCTACCAACTGAGCTGTCAGGGTTTTGATAAATGAAGAGCAATCTTGGGTTTCAATGGATGTGTTCGATTTAAATGTTTTCTTTTTCTTTTTTAGTTTAAACAGGTTTCTCTTCACTCTGATTGGTTAAAGTTTGTGCAGCTTCAATCTGAACTTCTTCCTCTCTCTGGTTCTTCTTGTGTCTCAGCGCTGAAGATGGTCAACCGGTTAAGGACCTCGTCTGGATACGTGGAGATGTTCCCACCTAAGGTATGTCACACAATTGTGTGTGTGATTTCATTTCCGCCTCGAAACGTCGAAAATTTCCTGCATTGCGATATCTCGTCAATTTCAACTTGGAATGCCTTGATTTCAACTTGCGAATTTCAGTCATTGACCACCTACTTTATAGGGGAAATATAAAAGGTAAATCCACATGAGCTCAGGGGTGTCAAGCTAGCTAGCTTGACGGGCACTTTGGTGGAATTTGTTGTTACTTCATAAAAATATACCATGTTTTATCCTGCATTAAAACTGAAATAACTGTCAAACCAGATGCAAACATTCTGTTTAAAAAGTTGAATCTGGTTGCCTTTTCTCTTCAGTATTTAATCAGCTCTGCATCCGTCTTGAAACCTTTCTGCGCTCTAACCTCTCTACATTTTTCAAATGCATCTCCAATATTTATCCTACTTTGACCACGTTTCTGATCGTGGAGCTTATTAAAAAAATTGCAGAAGCTTTTTAGTTCTGGTAGAATCAGTAATATCGGAACCAGTTCACTTGCCCACCATCATCGCTGCAACACCTTTTTTTAGGTAAAAAGTGTGGAATGTTCAATATCTAACGTTATGTCAGATTTCAGCTTTTTGTCCAAAAACTCTGTGAATACAATCAGTCTTAAGCATTTATACGTTTGAAATTGCTTTAACTGTTTCATTTTAAAATAGAAGACACATTCAATAACATTCCTCTGATCAATAGTGAGATACAAAAACTGTAACAAGTGGATTTGAATCCTGAACCTTCAGATTTCTGAACCTCAGACAAACATACCAAACCATGTGGACCACATACAGTATGAGGATTAGGTTTTCAGTTTTAATTGTCTCTCATAAGCAGTGAGTGTCTAATAAGATTAAATGGACCAAACCATCATATAGACGACAGAAAGAAGTAAAAGATCACGTGTTATACGTCAGAAAACACTAGACTGATTTAAAAGGGCAATGGCAATCAATACATAAATATCATTTTGAGCTTGTTTAAAAGGATAATGGCAGTCAGGACAAAGGAGTTGTTCAGGCTGTTCGTCCTGCATGTCTGTAGGAAGTATCTGGAGCTAGACGGGAGCGACAAGAACTCCTGAAAAAGTGTGTGGTTGGGTTCATCCAATATAGACCGGGCCTTCATAAAAGTAACTTCAGTCAATTTATCCTAAGAAGTTTCTGCAGAATTTTGCATCAGGTTTTGACAACACCCAAGAAACTATTTGCGTTTTTTAAATATTAGACCCATAAAAACAACTAAAGAGAAGGTACAGGAACAGATGACTGAAGTACAACATATCATAAAGTGGTAACACACACATAAGAATACCTAAAGACTGAACTAAAGTACTGAACTTACATGTTGGTGTTCATATCAGAGAAGCAAAGTGTTTAATGATGCAGAAACACAACAAAGAAATCATGGAATTGATTTTTAATTGACACGACAAAGTGCAGAAGAAAAATCTGCAGCTTTTCTCTGAGTGTGAGGTCAATGTTCAGCCCGAGGACGTTTTCACATCTAATGCTGGGTATTGATCACACACACACACACACACACGTACATCTAATCCTCATCCTTAGGTCTTGATGTATTTAAGCCACCTGGGCTCATTAGCTCACTCTCTCCTCTCCTCGTCCTCATCTTCACCCCTCGTCCTTTGTCTCCCTCTCCTCTTCCTCCCCTTCTCTTGGCATTTTGAGGTTAAACTCTCCTTGAACCATAATCAGAAAAACCCCTCAAAAAATATCTTAAATTGAGCTTTGCAGAGATCCTTTGTGTCAAACAATAAATAAATCTTCCTTTGTTTCTTTCTTGCACCTTCAGCACATTTTGTTTTTATTTAAATTGTCTCTTTGCGGGGTGGCAGTAGCGTAGTGGTGAGTGTGCACACCCCAGAAAATCCCTGATTTTCCACTGTCCTATCTCTACAATAAAGGCCCAAAAAGCCCCAGAATAAATCTCAATTGTCTCTGTTTAACAGGAACAAAGTATTGTGATTCTCTTTTGATTTGTTAGACCTGTGGTATTAAAAGATTCCCTCAGCCTGCAGCAGTGAAACATAATAATAATATTGATGGATCAAAGTGTGTCCACTATTGTTTTTGTCCCTGACAGGCTCAGATTGTTATTTTAAGTGACTGACAACATAACAGAAAGGATCCCTAGCACTGTAAATAATTTTCCTGTAAAATAACAGTAAAGAGCTGGCAGCAGAGACGCCAGCTCTTTAATGTTAATTTACAGTATGAATACTGTAAAATGACTTTACAGTAGTTGGCTGTAAACAAGAAATACTCCTGTATTTCTACAATTAACAGTAAAGAGCTGGCAGCAGAGACGCCGACAATATACTGTAATTTTACAGTATGAATAGTGTAAAGAACATTACAGTAGTGGGCTGTAAATCAGAATTACAGTATATTTCTGTATTTCTACTGGCAGCAAAGATGCCAGCAATATTCTGTAATTCTAAATGATTTAACAGTCTAATACAATAAAATTAAATACAGCATAATTCTGTTTAGGATGTTACTTCAACTTATCACAGTTTACAATAGACAGGCACAATAGATAATAAAAGAACTAAATTTAGCATTTTAAAGATTATTTATAATATTAAGAATACAACTTCATTATTCTGTGGGCTACAAACAACTGCCTAAAATATGCATTATTGTGATATACAAAATAAGCAATACAAACTTACAAAGGCTTGAAATCAAGTTAATTTTATTTGTAAGGGCAATGTCAACATGAATGCTGCTACTGTCAAATTGAAACAACAACAAATAAACAAACTCTAAGGTGACCCAGAGATTCCAGCTCAAAAGATTTTGAGTAGAAAACAGACATAGCTTAGAGTCTACTTTAAACTATGTAAACTATGCAATAAATGTTATTTCTTAAATTGCTTTTGAGTAACTGACCCTTACCTTCACCAAACATTAAAACATCTGAGACTATAGAGACGGACTAATTTTGTTTTTGGGTCGATGTCAATATCGGACCATATGGGCGAATATAAACAATTTTTTGCAATAATACTGCAAATTTAGTTAATAAAAACACAGATGTAATAAAGGCAGATATTTTACATTCTAACATTAAACTTTATGTCCTAGTGCACTTTCTAGTATGGGGAAGGGGATTTTAATCAGAAGAACAGCTTCGTAAATTGATTGATTGTATGACTGAGCAAACTAAACAAACAAATTGTCTTTGAAAATATGCATCAAAACATTTAGGTAAGAAAATGTGTAGTAGGTCCGTTGTCACTGCGAGCTAGGCTTCATTTGACCTCTTAAAAAAGTCCTGTGACCAGGTGGTCATGTGTTTTACCTCTGGAAAAAGGAAGGACTCTGTTTTAGTTCTTAGCTCCTGTGGGAACTACTAGAGTCTGGGTGTGTGTGGAAAGGTTCAAGGAGAGATGACTGTCATATGGCTTGTCACTGTTCCTCTCTGCAGCATTATTCCAGTGTCGCTCTGTCAAACAACAAAAAACACATATTCATAATCAATCATTAATAAACTGTTGAGTCAGAAATGTACAATATATACTCAAAAGCAATGCTTATAAAGATAATAATACCAATTCTCATGTAACTTAATGTGGCAAAGTCAGACTATCGAAACAACACATGGAGAGAGAAATGAACGAGAGCAGACTGACCTGTATGAGTCCCATTCAGAGTTAGGGGGTTTCTTCAGTAGCATGGAGACATGTTGACTGCAGGAGACTTCTTCTGGACGACAACATCTGTCTTCAAGCAGACACGCCGAGAGCATGGCGGGGAGGGAGAGGTTGTGCAATCTCACCCGAGCCCGCCTGCCTCCCCAACGCCCAATAGAAAGGTGTTATCATTTAAAAATATACACCAAATGCTAAAAAATCAATCCATGTTGAGATATTTCATTCATTAGAAGGATTGATTTTAATAAATGAACCTCTGTTCAATAATGCTATAAGTGCTTCTGAATGATAACTATCACTGGAAGGCACACAGGAAGTGATCTTCATTATTGTGAATAAAGCTCCATTTAAAGGATCGTCATTATAGGACAAAGTGGAAGATTAAATGTGAACTGTGTTGGGGTCTCTTAGCACATTCTTGTTAACTGCATTTCAACATTTTGCAAATGTCAGGGTGTTGTCAGTTCAACAGAAGAAGATTCCTCCCTGAAAAGATTTCTCTGTCACAATCGCAGCACACACATTAAAACATTTAATTCATTTATACATTGTGACTTCACCAAAAGATATAATTTACTCTCATGTCCAACCTTACAAAGAAAAAACACAATCCCTCTTTCTTCTTACTGAAAACATGTCCCTAAAATGAAGTGAATCATGTTGTTAATTTCATTCAAAGTTACAGACAGTAGTCTTTACATTAAATGCTAACTGGACCTGCTAATCGCTAAAAGCATACTTTTTTGTGGTTCCAAATATTTTGAATGTTAATACATGGGGCTCAAAAGATACTGGTGGTTAATATTACAAGACAACATATAGGCCTACACAGTATGTATCTGATTGGCAAAAATTGGCAAGGTGGTTGAGCCGGCCGGCCGGCCCGTCCATGTAAACACCATGTAGATACGGCTCAGACAACATCTTCGCCAGTGGGACTGGCATGTTACACTCATTGTAGCTGGTGCCCTGGGGGAGGGAGAGGTGGCGCGATCTCACCCGAACCCGCCTGCCTCCCGGAGAGCATGGCGGGGAGGGAAAGGTTGCGCGATCTCACCCGAACCCGCCTCCCGGAGAGCATGGCGGGGAGTGAGAGGTCGCGCGATCTCACCCGAACCCGCCTGCCTCCCGGAGAGCATGGCGGGGAGGGAGAGGTTGCGCGATCTCACCCGAACCCGCCTGCCTCCCCAACGCCTCCCGGAGAGCATGGCGGGGAGGGAGAGGTCGCGCGATCTCACCCGAACCCGCCTGCCTCCCGAAGAGCATGGCGGGGAGGGAGAGGTCGCGCGATCTCAACCGAACCCGCCTGCTTCCCCAACGCCTCCCGGAGAGCATGGCGGGGAGGGAGAGGTGGCGCGATCTCACCCGAACCCGCCTGCCTCCCCAACGCCTCCCGGGGAGCATGGCGGGGAGGGAGAGGTGGCGCGATCTCACCCGAACCCGCCTGCCTCCCCAACGCCTCCCGGGGAGCATGGCGGGGAGGGAGAGGTCGCGCGATCTCACCCGAACCCGCCTGCCTCCCCAACGCCTCCCGGAGAGCATGGCGGGGAGGGAGAGGTCGCGCGATCTCAACCGAACCCGCCTGCCTCCCCAACGCCTCCCGGAGAGCATGGCGGGGAGGGAGAGGTCGCGCGATCTCACCCGAACTCGCCTGCCTCTCGGAGAGCATGGCGGGGAGGGAGAGGTCGCGCGCTCTCACCCGAACCCGCCTGCCTCCCCAACGCCCAATAAAAAGGTGTAATCATTTATAAATATACACCAAATGCTAAAACAATCAATCCATGTTGAGATATTTCATTCATTAGAAGGATTGATTTTAATAAATGAACCTCTGTTCAATAATGCTATAAGTGCTTCTGAATGATAACCATCACTGGAAGGCACACAGAGTCCCGCTTTGCTGCCCTCAGGGCAGAGTCCCGCTTTGCTGCCCTCAGGGCAGAGTCCCGCTTTGCTGCCCTCAGGGCAGAGTCCCGCTTTGCTGCCCTCAGGGCAGAGTCCCGCTTTGCTGCCCTCAGGGCAGAGTCCCGCTTTGCTGCCCTCAGGGCAGAGTCCCTCTTTGCTGCCCTCAGGGCAGAGTCCCACTTTGCTGCCCTCAGGGCAGAGTCCCTCTTTCCCTCTACCGGTTTAAAGGGAGAAGTAAAAACAAAACATTTGCTTTTTAGATATTTATACAAATATAAAGACATTTTATTTTACTTGATTCTTTTTAACAGTTTAGATATTATGCCCAGTTGGAAAAGTGTGTTCACAAGCACGAGTGAATACACTTCCAACTGGGCATAATATCAAAACTGTTCAAAGAATCAAGTAAAATAAAATGTCCTAACGTAGGCCTACCTCTTGAATGGTAGTGGGATTGCAACCATTGACGAAACACTGAAAGCAATAGAAGCATTTTATATTTTTCATTTAATCCGTTTATTGTGACATGTATGATAGCCTTGCAAAGTAAATATATATATTTTTTTTAATGGAAGAAAGAACTGCATCCAAATAAAGTTAAGTACCTGTTCTCATGCAAACTCTCTCTGAAGCATCTGACGAAGACAGAAGAAATCTCCCTCATGCCTCCCAGAGAACCATAATTATCCTCCTTAAAAAGAACAAAATTAAAACATAGGTCAGGGTAGGGAATAGAATGCCAAAGTAACTGCAGTTTCATCGTTATTCTAATAAAAGGTTTTGCAATAAACATCGCAATAGTCAGAATTTATCACAAACAGTAACAATTTTTGATAAGGACAAGCAATGCTTTCTCACTCAGCATGTTTACATACAGACTTCTTTACAAACACATTTCAAGAGGCTAAAAAGTATTGCCATTACATTTGAGCTGAATTTAGAGTTAAGTGTCTGGATGACAGTCCGCCTTTCTATGTCAGCCTTATTGTACACTAATAAAATATATATTAATGTGTGATTCTGGGAAGAAAGACATTTTAGGATTTTTATTTATTGAAACTTTATTTTGATCATTTTCTCCTGTTTTATATAGTTTTAAATTAAATAGAAAAAAAACAATTGAACAATGCTTTTGCATTTAGAAAGAACACAAAACAGGAAATACATGTATATAGATATATAAAGCCTCTCTGAAGCATCTGACGACGACAGAAGAAATCGGCTCTCCTCGACTATCTCCTGAGAAACAAAATAAACTATTACTATTTTAAAACTTTTAGCATTTTCTTGAGTAGTTATTGGGGGGGCAAGGAAGCAAAACCTAACATGACTTAATAAATCCTTCAAATGGGAGCTTCTTGGTGTGCAGATCTTGCTTTGCTTTCCTTCCCTATTATTTTTTTGGATCCAGCACCCACTGAGGATGTGTGTCTTTCTTGATTTTTCATCGTTATCAAGCAGCACATCAAAAATAAAACATATCCTTCCTTTCTGGGTTCTCACAAATGCAGTCAACTAAATCAATGGTATCCTGAAATCAGAAAGAGTAAAATATGTTACTTAAATGTGCAGACATATATTTATTTTATGCATGCAAGATCCATTTAGCACTGTAATAAGTGTTGATTGTTTACCATGTTTATTTTTGTCTGGACGAGACAGGAGACTGAAGATACATCCAGAGTGTAACAAACAATCATCGAGGGCAGGAATTGTATTTGCAGTGAGTTGATCTGAAAAATCATAAAGCTTTATGATGAGTTCAGAACAGCATCGTCAAAATCACATATCACAGTTCTTTAAAAGGATTTGTACAAATACCTGACAGGTGTCTTGTTTGGTCAGTGTAATCATCTTCATGCTGCTTTGGTCTGGGCTGTGAAACAGATATTTCATCATTATTTGAGTCCCATTCCTCTGCATAAATCACAGCTGTAGTGTGTTTTAAAACAATGATACATACGCCACCATGGAGGCAGAGCTGCACTCATGTGGTGAGTTCAAAGTGATGAACGACCAGATCGGGCCAACAGTGAATCATGACAAGGAAGTGAAGGTCCCAAAGACTCAGGGTATCCTTAAGCAGAAGAAAAGGCAACAAAAGCCTTATATACTTGTTCAGATGTGTATCACAGCTTCAAGTGAGAGCACAGAACTCACCTCACTGTCAGGAACATACTGGAGATTTTCCACCACCACCATCTTCCTCACTCCTTTAAAGCAAACATAGACAGGGAAAATATTCAACAATCGTCACACAATCTTTTCCAACAGGCCTTTTAACTTTGTGCAACTGTTTCACGTTGTGTTTCTATTTGTTTTACACATTAGCTTTGTTTACAGAGTACCAAAAACCAATGCTACAAAGTTCTTTACATAACGTACTAATCCTGACAATACACAAAAATAAAGACTCAATAAAACCCTGAAACAAAAACAACAATGTAGCAATAAACAAGATGACACAGGGCTTTCACACTTGAAGAAAACTCCTGAAAAACTCCTGATATTTGCCAGAGAAGCTGAAAGTGTGAACGCAAAGGGCCACATTTTTCAGTTGGACTTCACCCGGAGTTTCTCCTCAAGACTCCTAGTATTTTTTCCGTAGCAAGTCAGAGTGAGCTAATGTGAGATCGCAGCAGGATATTATCCGGAGAATTCACCTCGAACTATGTACTGTACTTGTAAACAAGAGCTGATTGAAATTAAGCCATCACTGACAGAGTGAGCGAGACACATCTTATACTGATGAGGGTCCATCATCCAGTGAGTCAGAACTTTATTTATCACCCTGTGAAGAGAACAGTGTTACAAAAGTCCAAGAAATACAGGATGGTTTTCAATCTGTCAAACATTTCTAAGAAAGATTTTACTTAAAAGCATACATTTAAATTGATTTATTGTAATTTAAGGAAGAATGTGTGACTTTTTGCTCCAGTAGAGCTCGCCCCCTTGAGCACCAGCATTAAACCAAAACAAACTGCTGTTTGGCGACACCTCTGCTGTTCTGAAGCCCCTTATCTCCTCCAGAGACACACCTCCAAGCCCTCTCCACTCACGTTCACACAAAGGAGTTAACAATTAGAACGCACCGTAATTAAACACTATTTAGAGCAAGTGGCGGACAAAATTGTACTTTGATCAAGCATAAGCCTTTTAATCCATAAATTATTGACTCTTTCTATGATGTTATACAATTACACTATTAGGAGAAAAATATTTCGCCTGCTCCATAATGTAATGTAGCTGACTCAAAATGTATCAACTTCTTACATTTTGGGCTCAGCACTTTGTTACGTTATCAACCAGTTATTACATTTCGGGTTTTATTACATTTTTTTCTAACATTTTGGGTCGTTGTAACATTTCGGGCTCTTACGAGCCTACATCAATTATTTATACGGCTGCGATGACAAAAAGAGGAATTCATGTTTCATTTGGTCAACAATGAGGCTACGATAAAAATCTCTGATACCCATTTTGATCTTTGCCAATGCAAGGTTTGAAATGTGGAAAAACCCACCCTTATGATTAGAAACGCATTGTATATTGCTGTTGACAAAAAAATAAAATGTATTACCATTACGTCACAGCAACAACCGTGCAGAGCAACGATTCACAGAACGATCCTGAAACATAGACGGATCACATTCTTAACTCCCCCGTGTTACATTGCACGGCTCCTTTTTTTAAAAATTGGTACAGAGTTTTCTCAGAATCATATAAAAAGTTTACCTTCAGATCCCTCGTATTTCTGTGTGAGGAGATAGCTGTAAGTTTTCTCGTCGCCACTGGATGGCTTCTCTACCAAAGCCTACAAAAGAAGAACCCTCATCTTAATGTAGGTAATGAAATCCATTGGGATTATTACAACTGGTGACATCATTGAAGCAATAGATGAAATCAGACAAACATTTCATGGCCAGACACAGGCCTTCACTTGTAGTGTGCCTTATAAACACTCTTTCCGAGATGAGAAGGATTCTCTTGCGGGGGCCCAAGCAGTAAGGAGTAAGCTTAAAGCAAAGGTGGGTTTTTATTTTACCCAAAAATAGAAAACCAAATTATAAGAACTAGGCATAAAAGAGGTCAATTTTATATAACTTTAAATCAAGAAGGTGAAATCAAATTGAGAAACTGAATTCAGGTACCTGAAATCAATGCAGAACCTTGCTTCCATCCTTCTTTGATACGAGCACCACTGGGTTACACCACTCGCTCTTTGAAGCCTTGATGATCCCCAGGGACAGCATCAGGTCAACCTCCCTCCTCAGTGAGGCCAGCAGGCGCTCAGGGATCCTGTAACTTAATCTTCTCACCTCTCATCTTCGCACCTTCTCTCACAACAATGTCATGTTCAACAATATTTGTTCTGCCAGGATTCTCCTGGAAAACTTCTGCATTACAGATAGATCTCACCTGAAGCTGTTGGCCGTCTGAGATCATGGTCTACCAGGTCACTAGAGAGGTAAGTATTGCTCATCCACTTCTTATTAGCATCACTTCTATCACTAGGTAGGAGCACCATCACTTTCTGTCCTGGGTCGAAGGTTCTCTGACTGGCTGACTTGTCGTAACAGGACTTCTGTTGCTGCTGGGCGTCCGCCATGTGCGATTGGGCCAGCTCACCCATTTTCTCCAGCCGCTCTCTCATCTGGATGACATAGGATACAATGTTAACAGATCCCACCCTCCCCTTGCCTCCCTCCCAGATCTCTCTCAACAGTGCAAACGGGCCCCAAACTTAATGTCCATACAAAAGGAGAGAAACTATTGTAGGATTGTGGTACTTCTCAGTATGCAAAGAGGTAGGGCAGCCATTGATTCCAGTCTGTACCAGTGTTGTTTACAAACTTGGTCTGGTTAAAGTGCTCCGTTAGCCTATCCATTTAAGGATGATATGGTGTGGTCCTGAGTCTCCTGGTATCAAGTAACTGGTAGACCTGTTTCAGCAAAGTAGACATAAAGTTAGTTCCTTGATCAGTTAATATTTCACAAGGGAAGCCCACCTTTGAAAATAACTTTACCAAACAGAAAGCAACTGCTTTTGCCTTTATGGATTTTAGTGGAAAGACTTCTGGATACTTGGTGGAATAGTCTTTTATAACCAGCATATAACGGTTTCCTGCTTTGCTTCTCTCTACAGGACCTACAATGTCCATCCCAAGGTGCTCAAATGGGGTGCCTATAATGGGTAGTGGTTGAAGTGGAGCTCTTGGGGTGTTTTAGCAGATGTTATTTGGCACTGAGGGCAACTTTTACAAAACTGAGCAACATCTCTACGCAGGCCAGTGGAAATGGTTTTTAATGCAAGCTGTGTTTTTGTGTTTGCCCAGGTTGCCAACCCTGGGAACTGAGTGCCCCAAGGCAAGCATGGTGTTTCCAGCTGCTTGGGCAACCACTAGCTGCAACACTGACTCTTGTTGACAATAGATGATGCAATTTTGTAGGATATACTCATCACTTATGATGTCCAACTCAGCTTCCGGCTCCTTCTCCTTTACTTCCTGGAAAAGAGAGACTAAAGATGGATCAGTTTTCTGCATATCACTTATATTACCTGGAACTTGAAACCCTAGTGGTAACTCTGGCTCAGTGCTTGTTGATGGTGTCACCACTGTCTTTTGGAATTTTTCCTGCCTTCTCCGTCTGCAGGTTTTCCGAGACTTCCCAGGTGTGGTCTCCAACTCTTAATTGAAAAAGGGCAGGGCACTGAGAATTGCGGAGGGCTCATTGGATTGCTTGGCCTGCATTCTGGTTACCACAGCATTACACTTTCTGCTTTGTTCTGGCTCCAACAAATCAAAAAGAACAGGTAGGTCTCTTCCCAGAACAGCATCAAAAGGCAGATTATCAGCAACCCCAATGTTCAAAAGGAAAGTTTAACCTTCTACCTAAATGTACATGTTAGCTGTTGGATAAGGCTTCTCGTCTCCATGAACACAACAGATAGGGATGGTTCCACTTTCAATGTTGGGTGGTACAAACTTCCTGTATACCAGTGTCTGATCACTCCCAGAGTCGAGCAAGGCCGTAAGCGTGGTTCCATTAACTTCAATGTTTTGCATTTTAATAGAACAGTCATTTTTAATGCGAGGATGTGGTACAAAGCACATGTGTGCAAGGCAAGTTTATTTATATAGCACATTTCAACAACAAGGCAATTCAAAGTGCTTTACACAACATCAAAAGCATCATGAGAGAGAGAAAAAAAAATATATATATTAAAATAGAAAATGTAAAAATCACTAAAGCAAATAATTCACAATCACAGAGAAGAACCATTTGGACATTCCTTCGCATTTTTACTACCTCCTTCAGATGCCAGATTTGAAGGACTCACTTGAGATTTTCCCTGAATCCTGAAAACGTCTTGACAGGATGCATATTTTCAAGGTTGTACGCAAAACCTCCAACTGTTGGTTAACTATAACAGTTGTAATCTTAGCCGAGTTTTTCGGGTACATGGGTTAAGTATGGCCATAAGTCCATATAGATAACAAATTAGCTTTTTGCTAGAGGGTTTTGTTGGCCTGCTAGCTGACGGGCCCTCCCACATGAGAGACTTACCTGCAATGGTTGCTGCCCCCTGTTGGCACTGTTGGGCTGGTTTGTGGATGTCCTTTGTCATCCTCCTTGCATTGTTGCTCCATGGTAGACCCTTTTTCCGTGCCGCCACAAAGACATCGGCCAGCTTGGCAGCCTCCGTTGCTGAATCAGGGTCATGCTCTTTGATCCATACCTTACGACCTTGGCACGCTTACGACCGCCCCAATACTAGCCTATGCTGACTTTTCCAAGCCTTTCCTCCTCTATACAGATACCAGCCACCAAGGTTTGGGAGCAGTATTGGCCCAAGTGCAGGAAGGTAAAGAGAGAGTGATCGCTTATGCTAGTCGGAGCTTACGCCCCACAGAACGCAACAACGCTAACTATAGCTCCTTCAAATTGGATCTGCTAGCATTAAGGGGGCAATCACAGAGAAATTCAAGGACTATTTGATCGGCACAAAGTTCACAGTGTACAGACAATAACCTTGTTGCTCATTTACAGTCGGCAAAGTTGGGTGCAGTAGAACAACGGTGGGTGGCCCAGTTAGCATCCTTCGACTTTGAAGTGAAGTACCGTGCGAGGAGAGAGAACGTAAATGCAGATGCTCTCTCCAGATTTCCTGAAATCAACTCACCACAAGAAGGCACCACAGTCACCACTGCAGAGGCAGTCACCTCAGCAGTGGTAGGCCTCCTCGGAACGGAGTGAATGGGTATTGGAGCAACAGACCGATCCAGACATTCAGGCTGTGAAAAGGTACGTGGAGCAAGGCTCATATCCTTCTGGCACTGAGCGCAGAGCACTCTCAGTTGGTGTCACTAAACTGCTAAGACAATACAAGAAACTTTGTGTCCATGATGGGGTTCTGTGTCGTAGGGTTATTGATTCTAACACCCATGACAAATGGCTCCAGATTGTTTGTCCAGGTTCAAAGCGTCAAGCAGTATGGAGGCAACACCATGAGGCAGCAGCCCATGCTGGGGCTGAAAGGACATTGGCCAACCTGAGACGGTGCTTCTTCTGGGGAGACATGGAGAAAGAGGTGCAGGGTTTCCAGTCTGGGTGTGTTGTTTGCAGCTTACGGAAAGACAGGGCAGAACTGAGAGCCCCTTTAAATCCAATCTCTTTCAATAACCCCTTAGAGGTCATAGCCCTTGACTTTCTGTCTCTAAGTAGGCCTAATGACACTCATCAACACATTTTGGTAATGACAGACCTGTTCACTCGCTATGCCTGGGCTGCACCTGCTCGTGACCAAACAGCAAAAACCACTGTACGTTTAATTTGGTCACAGATTATTCAAACTTTTGGCTGCCCCACTTGTTTTCACTCAGACCAAGGCCCAAACTTTGAATCTGATCTAATGAAACAGCTCTGTGATCTGTATGGTGTTGCTAAAAGTAGGACTACCCCTTATCACCCTTCAGGTAATGGTAGGGTCGAAAGCATGAATCAGACCTTGTTTCAGATGCTTCGCACCCTTGAAACAGATAAACAGAGTAGGTGGCCGGAATATATGCCAGAACTTTTGCAAGTTCTTTTTTAAAACATCTAATACAAACTAAAATAGGCTCATTTTACAAACAATAAATGGATGATCTTTCATCTTAGGTTCAGTTGAAGCTAAATCAGCCTTTGAGACTAAGCAGCTTTAGAATAATAAAACTAAATACACCAAAATACTCTAAACACTGTTTTTGAGTGAAACAAACAAATGAAGAGACTGAGCTCTAAACAATGCTGTCTGGGCCCTTGCAGCTCTGTACACTCACCAGCATTGTGCAACTTCAACTCCAACCTCCAACTACCTAAGAGGCCCTCAAGCCTCCTATTATATAGGAGCTGGCACCTACCAAAAGGGGTTGGAAATCAATTTACTCTCAGGTGAGTATTACCTGTTCTACAAACAACACATACTATCTGCAATAAGGTAAAATCATATCAAAATACATTTCAGTTAAATAAATACTTAAACAGCCTTTTAAATAACATTTTTAATCTCAATAACCTAAACACCCCTCCACTTCTACCAAACATGGCACCTTCCACTTGACACCCCCCCGATATAAACCCAAGGCTGGCATCAGCTCTGTTTGACACTTCCTGGTTGAGAAACAGGAGTGCAGGCAAGGCTGTGGAGCAACAGGTGACTAACAAGATATATTTGATGTGTAATAATGAATAAAATGTGTACAAAAAGTCAATGTGTGTTTTCTTTTGGTTGAAAATACAATGTTTGAAGTCATTTGTCAATGAGTTATTCTTAAGATTTATCAGAAGTTATTCACACAAAGTACCCGTTGCTAGTCATGCTAAGCTAACATGCTTCTCAAATTGTTCTGTCACTCTGTTAGCATGTAGTTGCAGTATTTATTGGAAGTATCAGTATGTACTTAAGTGACTATGTGTAGCGTTAGCATTAGCCTTGAGCTTCTGATGTAGCATAGCACGTTGCTTAACATTAGCATTAGCCTTTTAGTTATGTTTTATGTAATGCTTCTGAGGTAGCATAGCATTAGCATGTAGCAAAGTATTAACATGTAGCTTAGCATTAGCTACAACTAAACATTCTATTTGTTATATATTTGCAGTACGACAGCATTGATCAGTTAGTTTATCGTTTGTATTTCTTTATGTAGACCTTTGATATGACAGCAATCTGTGCATTTTGTTTTGTCTTGTAGTTTTCGCTCCTTTTTCAATCTGGTAAATATATCAAAGAGCAACTAACTACCTGACTCACTTATCATTGAATGGAGTTTGGCTGACTGTCAAAGTACGTACTTTAAACACCTAGGGAGGACTGTTACAATAGGCTTCACTAATCCACTTAAGCACATCAATTATATTAATTTATAATAATTCATTGCTCCAAGCTTAGGCTGTCTTTAACTCTTAGTTTGAGTCTTAATGTTTATACTGTACCTATTTAAGGATGTGATATTGTTAAATCCCAGAGCCATATGATCATTACATTATTATAATAAGATGTGCAAGCTTGTCATCTAGTTAATTCATTATTTTATATCACTGTATGAAGGTCTTCTTAACTTTAAAGATTAGAGAAGCTGTTTACACAAACTGTAAAGGTTTGTGTGCAGTAATAGTGCAGCAAATATGATTATATATTATACATATTTCACTGTATGGATACACGTTGGAATATTGACTTTAAGGCATCCTGTCTTCCCACCTAATTCTAACTACTTTACTTCAGTTTGGTTTAAATAAATCCAGCAGGCTAGATGTAAAAGTGTTAGGCCTGTATGTTTTCCTCCCTCTGCCTCGACCTCTTTGTGCTAAATTACCGGGTTAACGAGTGTCGATCCTCTGACCGTTAGGCTGTATTCATTTTAACCTAAATACAACAACTAAAACTGCCCAGAAATAATATTTTTACACTATTTAAATCTTAGCCTCACTCATAAATGACATGTTAAAATCAATAGTTTAATTTTGTCAATGGAGTCCGGTGAATAGAAACCGTTATCCTGCTCGAAACAAACAACCTTTGCAGCTTGATTCCAAGTTGCCTTCCAAAGGAATCTTTTGGAGCAAATCCAACATTTTCTTTAGGCCATTACACCCTATGTGAAGCTCAGGTTCATAAATAACATAATTATAATTTATCGCCTTCTTAAAGACACTAAAAGAATAATTAACAAATTACCTCAGAATCACAGGCGTGTTGAACTAAGAAAAATAAATGATTCCTTATTAAATAAATGTGAAGTATGTTTTTCAGTGTGACTGATGATATCGATATGAATGATTCTGGTCTGAGTGTTTTCCTGGTTCTTTCCCCAAAAACTCTAACCTCTTAAGATTTCACTGATGAATATGGAAGTGAATTTATTTCTGCTTATGCTGCTTAATACCTTCTTTCATTTCTACCACATCAGCTTAACGTTATAGAATATTTACAGCCTCACGTTTGCCATTGTTTTATTTTCTTTCTTCATCCTCCTTTTTCCCCACTTTAAACCCCCCACTGCCCCTTTCCATCGCCCCCGTCCATTATTTCCTCTGAAAGCTTTCACTCGATTAACCTGATTCCACCTGCAAACACACAACATGTTTACAGGAGCAAACCTGTCACCTTTAATCCTCGTTTAACTGACCGAGAGAGAGAGAGAGAGAGAGAGAGGAAAGAACACGCAGACACACAATACCAAACACAGTGTTCTCATTCACTGTAACATAAACTCTCACTGAGAACACATGTTCATAAAGAAACAGTCAACCTTATTATAGTTTCTGTTGAGACGTATTTTTTATTAAAAAATAACGCTCTTTCCTGAGACTTCAAGAAACCCTGAAGCCGACTTTTTTTTTAAACGTTTTTTTTTTTTTTTTTTTTATCCTCCAAAAAAAAAAATCCTCATTAAAAAGTCTAAAAGTGCAGCTGATCCTTTCAGAATCTTAGAATTCATAAATATTGTTGATTTAAGATTAATTTATGAAGGAAGAAAACCACATTAACAGACAAAACAACAATATTTCTTAACTCACTTCTTTATTTGTATCTTGTATCAGGTGTGTCAGATAAATTTAGGAACATTTACAGTTTAAAATGCAGAGCTGGGAGAAAAACAACACAGGCGGCATGTAAAGTAAGCCCACCCATCCTTTGAATGTAAAACATCTGCAAAGATTTGTCACAAATTTACCATCAGATTGTGTTGTTTGTTAGAGAAGCGTGTTGCTTTCACGCGGGAAAATCAAATATCTGATGTGATTTTCCAAATTCACTTGAACGTTATGTAATTAATTCAGAGATAAATAGATTAGAGTGAATGAAATTAGCTTCTTTAACAACAATGAATTCAGATTTTTAAACTTGTGATATTATGTGTTGTAAAATATTATAACACAATCTATAGCTTTGAAACACCCTAACATACCTCATTTAAATATGATTGTGCTTGAAATTATTTGAAACACTTTGCAACAGCGGCCTTTCTGATATTAAGAGCTGCATTTGACAAAAGTAGACTTCATGCTCATCGAGTCAGAGAGAAAACAAAGCAAATACTGCCCTCTGCTGATCTCCTGTTATGCTTTTTACATTCAGGTATTTGAATCATATTTTGGGTCCTGTCTTTAAAGATAACCAGAAAAAAACTACACATCACTCTCATGTTTATATAAAGCCTCTCTACATCGGCCTCAGTATGTTTTAAAAAGATTTTAGTATTTTTATTTCCTAACTTTGTCTAAACTGCGCTGATGTCTATTTTGTTTTTAGCCTGATTCATTTTTTGATCTCCTTCATTTCATTTTGTTGCCTTGGTACGGCACTTTGTAACTTTGATTTTAATAGAAAATCTATAAATAAATAAAAAAGGGGGGGAAAAGTTTAATATTATTACAGAAAGACTGTGTGCTATTGTGTTGAAAACAAACATTACATGTATTTAATTTCGAACTGTCTGTTTTGTTATTTTAGATTTCTCACTCATAATTTGGATTGAAAAATGTCCACTGTGGGCTTCCATACCTGGTGACAGCAGAGGTGGCGCAGTTAAATGAGCAGTTCAATCTATTTTCTTTGTTCTGCAGACAGGCAGCACCACCTGCTGGCTGCTGCCCATTACTGCACTGTTTGACTTTCTAAACAATTCTGTTTGTTTGCAATTACCTGACAAATAAAAAAAACCCACATCTGTTGTTGACTTCACATGCTTTAAGATGTTTATAAAATCAGATTGTTCTGTCTTGAATCCTAATAAAAAAAGATCCAATTGAAAACTTGTTGATTTCCTTGGGATCTGGTTTCCACATCTCTTTACTGCCTCCTAGTGACATATTCCAGCACTGCATTTAATAAAAAGTGACTCCTACTCCAGGTTTGCTGGTTGATGAAGGTGAATCTACAGATGTATTTCTTCACTCAGTTATTGTGAGAAGAACTTTCAGGTTTTGGTTCAGAGTCCATAGTTTGGTTTATGAAATGTTTGTATGTCGGCGTAAAAGTGCAAAAAGTTTTTGAACATGCGCCCATAGCAACAATCATTTTCACTTTTTTTTCACTCTATATGTGGAAACCTCTATGAACCAACACTGTGTGTTAAAGAAATGGCTCTATCTCATAAACTAAAAGGATGTTAATCAAATGTTTGGTATTAGTGGATACAAAATAACCTGAAGAATACAAATCAATCAGTATATTCCTCTTTGATGCCGACCTGCCCTCCATCCAGGACTTATAGGCCTACCAGTCAAGGGTCAGGAGACGGGCTGGTTACATCACTGCAGACAGCACACACTCCAGACTCAAACTGTACAAATCCCCCTCCTCCAGGCGTTTCAGATCTTAGATAATAAAACACTAAACGATTATACAGAAAATTAAAATAGCATAAGATCATTTATTTATAAGTTTTATATCTAATATATAAACAAATTATGATTTTAAGATCATTTAAAACTTAAAATACAGAAACATTCCTACAGAGTATGACGATAAATGAAACTATAACAACAGCAGCCCAGGGGCCACAAACAGCCCCCCCCCCCCATTAAGTTTTAATGTTACTTAAATTAATTTAATTTAAGTAACATTAAATTCAAAGGCTAAGACGGCAGATCTTTATAATGAAAGTACATATTGTTGTTATTATTATTAGTAGTAGTATTAGTATCATTATTAGCCTTTTATTATCTGACAGTGGGGGCTTCAACTCTCTCTCTTTCTCTCTCTCTGTGGGAGTGGTCTTCTGCTGGTCACGTGGTCTCAGCCTTTGTTGATGTGATTCAGTAGAAGAAGAACAGGAGGACAAAAAAAAAAAAAAAAGAAGAAGTCCCGGTCCGACCGACGGATCACAGACCTACCGATCCTCATCCGTCCTCCCTCCCCGGCGCACACTAGCTCCTCCTCGGCCTGGATGCTGCAGCAAGCCCGTCCGGATCTCCTCCTGGATCTTTTTGTTGTCTATCCGCGGCGCTCCGCGGTTCTCCCCGCCGGTTTGAGAGCTTGGCAGCGGGGCTGGGGGATGGAGGCTCAGACGGGGCTGTGAGCAGGCTGCTTTTAAAGGGGAGGTGGAGGTGTGGGGGGTCGGTGTGAGAAGCCCCAGGCCCTGCTTTGCTTTGTTATACTGGGCTCGGTTTACCGGCTATCTCTTCGTGTTTTCCAGCTTATTTTCTCATCTTTTTCTGCCCCAGGTTATCCTCCTGAGAAACAGTGGAGGAGTTTTTGAGTTACAGAGAGAAACACCCTCACAACACCAGGATTTAACGCTGATTTGTGGATGCAGGACTACATTCATATTTTGTTTTCTGCAGCGTGTTTTTCAATTCAGGATTTTTTGAAGGACGAATCAAGAAAAACAAATTAGTCTATCTTCATTCATTTGTCTCCCCCCTAACCTTTAAATCCCTTTTAATCACCTTTTTCTTTGCATTACTCTGTCTGTCCCCACACACGCCTAGCTGCACCTCTTTCTCATATTTCTTTATTCATCGTCTATTTCTCTCCTTCAATCTCCCTAATTTCCTACTCGTTACCTCCATTTATTTCCCACCTCTGAGTCTCTACCTCTCCCCTCTGTCAGTCTCCCTCCCTGCATCTGTCTCCCCCTGTCTCCCTCCCTCCATCCTCCATCATGGCTCCGGTGTGCCGGTTCTCCTGGTCCTGCTGCCTGCTGGTTCTGCTGCTCCTCCCCGCCGTCCGGAGCTCGTTCCCCCGCAGCAAAGAGGACTGCGGCCCGGGAAAGGCCTCCGACTGTCCAGGTGAGACTCCTAACATCGTGTTTACACCTGGACTCCACTCCTCCTATCTCAGGCTGAGGGTAGAGGGGGGTTATCTGATGCTGTGGATGTGGAGGTCAGAGGTCAGGGACATCTTTATTAATCTGACCCTCTCTGTCACCTTTTATTGGACGTTTCTGTGCGGCTCTGTGTTTCTGTTGTCATGACGACTGCTGCAGGATAACACACAGGTTTGATGGAGGATCATGATTTCAAGGATGTGTGTGTATTTGTGTGTGTGTGTGTGTTTTCTGACCACTCCTCACTTTAACTGGGCTCTATTTTAGCTCTTAATGACAGGGTGGAGGAACAGGGCGAGGTTAAATGAGTGGGTACCCTGTGTGTGTGTGTGTGTGTGTGTGGTAGCTTCTTGTATAAGCCACATTCTCTGGTAAAATTCAAACTCTTACTCTGCTTTCATTCTATATTTTTTTGATGTTCAGACTCAGTGAGTGTGTCTCATAACAACTTGTGTGTGTGTGTGTCACACACCGTGTTTTCACACGTGCACATTACTCCTGAAAACTACCTGAAGTTTCGGGGTGAGCTGCTTGTAACAGCTGAATTTTTAACAACAGCCCACGAGTAAAAAAGAAGTCGGGATGATCTGATGTGAGGACGCAGCAGGAAATATTCAGATTAATTCACCTGGAGCATGCAGGAGGGGGTGACGTTTATATCCTGTGCACGACCAGACTGTATAGCGTTATTGGTGCGATCTTCGTGTACATAATGAAATTGCTTCATCATGTTTTCTGCTCGCCAGTATGTTCCCCTCCGCTGTTATGTTGGTATTGAAATGTGTCCTTGTACAGGTAGCATTGATAAAAAGGTAAACATTCTCATCATGTTTACCTTGTTGCTTCGTCCGCAAATTCCAAGTTGTTCTTTTTTACGTCATGCCCTGCCTCTTGAGAGGAGCGCATCTGTGAAAACAGATACAGTCAGATACAATTGTTTTACCCTTCCGTGCCAGAGAGCTTAATGTTGTCCAAAAAAGTGACATCTCTATTGTATTTTTCACACATGCATCCGTGAAAATTTCTAGAACATTTCTGGACGCTCTGCCGTCCCTGAAATCTTCCCAAATTGCTGGTTCATTCATGTCCCTCACAGGGTCATGTGAGAAGTATTTCATAGTTGGATGGGTGGTTTCAGGATGCAAGACAGGACGTCAAAAGGATGGACCTGGAATGGTGAACGAAGCAAGAGTCCAACGCTGTAATGACAATTTTCTCCTCTGTATCAATTCTATATATTTGGACGTATTCACTGCATCAACAAAGATTGAAAAAGAACACACTGGTGATAAGAAAAGTGTACGAAGCAGCTTTATTCTGGCAGAAAGATCACACTGGCTGCTAGCAGCTCGCATGATATAAACGTCATCACCCCACCTTCTGAAGGGGATTTTTCCTGAATACTTCTGCTACGTTCTTCTCAAATCAGCTCATCCTGATTTCACGCAGGAATTTTACTAGGAGTCCAATAGGAAAAATCCTAAGTAAAGTCTAGGGGAATTATTTAGATCCAGCTACCTGAACATTTCTGGAAGTTTTCAGGTTTTGTGCATGTGTGAAAACACCCAAGGATGTTACCTCACAGAAACTCAGACTTTTAACATGTGGCTGCTTTATTCAGTGTCCAGCTCTGTTTGCTTTGTAGAGAAGAGAAAACTATTTCATTTCGACTCCGAAAAAAACCCAAACGAGCTACTGATCGTGATGGCGTTGCTTGAGTAGTATTCTGTTCAAAAGAAGAAGATCTTGTAGTGGCTGCAATATGATCCTTTGGGGCAACTACTCCAAATCAAAATATGTTTCACAAAATTACTTTAAAGTGTTCTAGAAAATGATTGCGCCTCCAAAATTCACGTTTTCCTTCCTGCATGCTTCAAAAACTACAGCGAGCAGCTGTTTGAAACATGAAAATATTCATCTCTTGAAGTCTTGAAGAGAAACTTTAAGATTGAAGCTGAGAGCCACAAACAGGAAGCGTTGAGAGAAAAGAAACACGTTCGTCCTAATGTGAACATGAGAGGTACCAAAGAGTAATGAATGACACCAGACTGATATGGAGTTTGTCTTATTGTATATTTAAAGTTATTCTGCACGCTCATGGATCATTTGTACGTCTCTGATCTAAATCTGGAGACGTAAGCAAACCAGAATAACTCCTGAAAACGCTGATTTGTGTCAGAGTGGCTTTAAGTTTGTTTTTTTTAAAGATCTGAAGGATGAAATCTTTGAGATTTCTATTTTCAGAAGATCTGAACTCTCTACAAAGATGTCCGCCCACTCCAGCTCAGACACAGATGTTCTCTTGTGAAGACACTCCACTCTGTCACCATTTCTCTTCAGACTTGTGTTATTTACGACCTACAGGGCTCATTGTGCTGTCTACAATAGAGAAATGTGTAAATGAGAAGTACACAGAGAGTTTACGTTTTGAATTAGGGCCGTGAGGGACTCAGAATCACCATAGTCTTTTTAAGAACAACTTCTACTGTAGATAGATGATTCCTGCATCATGAGCCTTCCATTTAATGCACAGTAAACTTGAGCAAAGAGTACAATGTGTCGTGTTATTGTGTTTGCTGGTTTTGTGTAGTGACAAAGAATGGATAAAAATAAGTGAAGGAACATGTTCAAAAACAGCTGTGGATGAAACATCTGTCGAAGGAGGACTGGACGAGGACAGACGAGCTAATGCTCTGTTTTAAAACTAAAGCTAGCTCCTGTGTGTGTGTGTGTGTGTGTGTGTGTGTGTGTGTGTGTGTGTGTGTGTGTGTGTGTGTGTGTGTGTGTGTGTGTGTGTTAGAAATATTTCAGCTGCTCAGTGAGTCAGTTAAGTTTAACTGAGTGAGGCTGAGGGACTGAAGGTTGTGTTTTTGTGTGTACAAGCGATGGTGAGCTGTTGTTGTTGGGTAGATTTGAGTATAAAAGACGACTGCAAAGAAGTTCTGCCATATGGTTCATTGAAACATTTTTCTTACCTTTCTTTCAATTTCGTACCCACCTCATTCAAATGATGTTTGCGATGTGTTTCTTGATGACCCTGATGAAGGCCACAAGCCGAAACGCGTCGGTCTGATCTCTTAATTAAGTTCTTGTTCATACTGAAAGTGTTGCTGGAGCTTTTCGACCTCTTCCAGCCTTCCACTCTTCATGCACCTTGGTAGTTGGTGAAGTTGTGGCAGAAAATACCACTCTGCTTCTACACTGAAACATTACCAGCAATCTTTTCTCTTACTGCACCAAGTCACAGCACCATCACTTTAACAATTAACAACATGAAGGGTTTTAGTACAGTGACATCTGGATCTTAAGTTAAAAGAGAATAAAGCTGAGTTGAAGTTAGCAGCTAGGACTGAATTTAAAAGTGAAACTCTTTTTTTTTCTGGTTTTAATTTATTTGATTGCTAGTTATGGAAAGGAGGAGAACTTTGCAAATAGAGTAACAAATACTAATTTGGGATAAAATTGATTCATTCTTGTAAAAAAAAGTTCACTTTTTGTTGCAGAATAACCTGTGAAATAAAATGGAATGGGAATTTTGATTGAAGAAAACAGTGATCTCCCAACTAGTGTTGTTGCAACACCAAAGAACAACCTTTCCAAATACGTTTGCAACATCTCCGTGCGGAAACAAAACATGTTTGCACGAAAGTGTGCAGGAGTTAGTATGCAATTTTTGATTTCTTTCATTCATCTAATACAACAGATGTAGTCAGATATTTTGTCATTGGTATCGCAACCTCACTCCAAACTGTAAGGCTGTTTTTGAACCGCTATTCGTGGTTTCAATACGACAATGACCCTTACAAACACAAAGCCAGCTCATGCCAGAAATGGTTTCTCCAGTTTGTTGTGGAAGAATTGAATTTGTCTGCACAGAAACTTGACCCAAACCAAATCACATGCAGGAGGCATTGTTATAAAGAATTGAAGCCCTGATAAGGAGGTGATTTCCAGGCTTCATTTCCACATACTTTTGGCCATGAAGTGTAACTGCAGTGTCTCAGGATGTAGGTTGGGAAGAGAAAAACAAGGAGAGAGATAATGAAGTCAGCAGAGCGTGAAAGGCCAAGAGACATTTATTCAGCGAGAGAGAGAGGTTAGTCAGCTTTTGCTTCAGTGATCCTCTGTTCTTCCATTTTAGATTGACTTCACTCACAGACCGACTTCAGATCCGCTTCAGTCCGAAACTCTGATCGTCCCCCCTCAGTTGAATCCAACCTGTTACCAGCGGCTTCTGTGTTTTCTGCCTGAAATGTTTATAGAATCATGTATACTCGCTCTGTTCCTCATCTACTCCGACATGTCGTTCTGCAGTCGAGTCACAGGTCACTGACTCATCTAAGATTTGAATCAGTGACCTGATCAGCTCCTGGAAAACAGTTCACAACACAGTGACACACTGTCCCAGAGTCAGAGTCCAACAGAGATGTTTTATTGGCCTGAGGATGTTTTTTTTTTTTAGTAAAAAAGCTGTGTGAACCTCGGGTCGAATTCAGAGCTGGCCTTGGTCTATTTCAGAATTCAACTGTCTGCAGCATACTTTTTTATGTTTTTGGTCTAATTAGTCAAATTGTACTGGACCAAATTATTGTCCTGATGCAACAGAACACACTATAAGACTGATTAGTTTGACCACAGGAAATCTCCCAAGACCTCAAAATCCTCTCAAACTTGCAGTCCAGAAACATGCATTTGGAGTAGAGATTGGCATTTTCAGTAATTTCAATATTTGAGTCCTCTCATGAGTAAAGACTAATTGATTTTTTTGCAAATTATGTATTTTATTATCGTAAAAATAACACGTCCAGCCTAGCCTACTATTTACTAAACACTAGCCCTATCCAGACTGATGTTACAAGGCGCGATATTTTCATTCTTTAGATGTTCCTTCATTCTGAATGTCTGACTGTGTGTGTATGTGGAGCACCTGCTTTACCGTGCTGCCGCAACGCTGAAACGCAATTTGAATTCACAGACTGGGACACCAGTATTACGCAGTCCCAGAATCAATGTACAGACGTAATTACTGCTGAGCTTAGTTACTGCATTTTTGCGGAAATGCAGTATGAAAAAGGCTTCTGTCTGTCCACGAGTCTGTAGGATCAGCCACTTTCTGCGAATTTAAAAAGTCTGTTTCATCTCCTGTAAAGACGCAGCTAACATTTTATAACCAGAAAATGTATTGAACTAGAAAAATACTTCTCGTATTTGAGGCGAAAACTTAGAGATATAGGTGAAGAGATCAAAACATCGTCTGCGTAACAAGTCATCTTTGTCACATATTATGCATTAAGTGGCTGCTTAGGAATGAGAAAAGTGCTCATTTCTAACATCAAAAACAGTTTTTTGTTTGTACCGTTTGTATGTTGCTGGATAAGGCCTTATACTAACATCTCTGATTTTCTCACGTCATCCAATGTACAATTTTAATCTATCTGAGAAACTTCACAGCAGACAGTTTTATTCAAGGTCACGGATGCATGAAAGTACCAAAACGTAACTACCAAAAGTCATTTGGAAATGTATTTTCGTTTTTTACTCTTATCACTAGACGCATTTATTTAAAAGAGCAGAAGACCTAACCACTGTGCAAATGAACTACCAAAAAGGAACTATTGTAGCAGCTTGTCCTTACGTGTTTGCCATGAAGCATCATAGAAAGTCATTTATCTCTTGAAACTGCCTTTTTCACAGTTTTCTACACGTGTCAGCTCCTCTTTAAAAACATAGACCAAACAGACGCCACTGTCTTACATCAGCAGCTGTCATAGTAGCATTTTCTCTTGGCATTGTATTGTAGTATTCTGCTTTAAAGACAGCTTTTATGCTTTTTAAGACTTCAGCATTATACAGCCAATCAGCATAATTTTTAGAGAAGTTTGGATGGTTCCATAAGAGCAGCTAAGTGTTGTCCCCATCACTATGACTCAAGCTTTTATTCCGCGTTGTCTTATTTAAGCCCTGTTTAGTGGAGTTTCTATTTTTATTGATATTTAAACACGTTTTTAAAGTCAACAACCTGAATGTCTCTGACTAAAGCACCCAGTTCATTTGCGAACAGCTTAGCCCCTTGGTTTTGTCGTTCTCCAGATGTGTCAATCATCTCCACATCATGCTTTTTAACACACAGCTGTTTGAAGGTTGTGTTTTGTGTTGTCAACGTGTGTAAAAGGAGGCTTTCCTCACTCTTAACTCCCCACAGAGCCTCCTCAGTGTCGGGGTCTCTGCAGACCTGTGTGATGCTGTAAACAAGCCGTGACTGCTGATGCAACAAGTGTCTGTCAGATGAGAAGTAAGCGGCAGAGCACTGATAAAAAGCTGCGGCAGGTGTAGATGTTAAAGATTCACCAGATGAAGAGAGATGAAGACGTGCAGACGTGATGTGACCTGACAGGTTTTATCTTCACTGACCCACTTTCACTTTTCTGCTTTAAGAGCATCTACTTCTGAAGCTGGAAACCTCTAAGTACTGCAGATCTTTTTTCATCAATACAATAATTATTCTGCAAACTGCTGTTCTCTTGTCTGTGTCTGACTTTTTGTAACCCAAACCTCAGCCGTGAGGTACACCATGTGCATTGATTAAAACATATTGGCACAGAGAGTTTGATTGGTGACAAAATAACATAAACAATAGAGTGTAAAATGAAACATGAGCCCCTGAGCTTCATCTGTGGATTTGAGAGCTTAAAATTGAAACAGTTTTATTCGTTTAAACATTTCTAAGAAAACGGTATGAAGTGGGACAAACTAGTTCCCTTAATAACGTCTTGGCTCCTGCGATCATCACTTCCTTCACCATCCGCCCATTTACATTTGATTTTTTAATCCAAACTGTACCAATTAATCTGAGAGTAGCAGCTAGCTAGATGCTAGGTTGCATCTGACTGTATCAACATGGCGTTAAAGCATGTTCATTATACCAATGCCGCTATCCAACGGATAAAGTGAAAACATGCTAAGTGAGAAAACATCGCTTGTTTCTATAAAATCATTTGGATTTATGCGGCACATGCTCATATCATTTGCGATGAATTAAAGTTACATTTGAGCCATTTTGCCTTCATAAGTCAGGACAACTGAAGAGAGACAGGAAATGTTGGCAGGAGAGGGTGGGGGATGACATCCGAATTAACACCCACGGCTGCTGTGAACAGGACTGTAGCCTCTGTACACGAGCCGCTCAACATAACCGCTAGGCTATCTGGCGCTACAAATTTGCGACTGATTGCACAGCTCTAGTGGTGCTCTGTTTTGCTTCTTTAGCGGACTAAATTACTAACACAGCCGATGAGGCATACACACTTGTCAGTCACATTCATAAAAAAAACAAAATAAAACGTATTTTCCCATTCATGGAAAGGTATATTTTCTGTTTTTTCTTGGTATGCCCGTCTTCGTTCTCCGTCATAAATCTGTAACAGTAACAGTACTGAACTCCTCACTGTAGCTCTTACTGACTTACTGACCTCACCTGTCAATGGAGGTTGCTGCTAAGTTGCTGTGATTTATTCGATTCAGGTAATGACGAACTAGACATGATCATCACCTTTTAATTAATGTTTTGGAGACCCCTGTTGGAAACATCATTCCTGCTAAACATCAGCATGCCAGCATTACCATTTTTTGCATTTTAGCTGGCAAGATAATCATGAACATAGTATACCTGTTTCTCAGACCTCAGTACAGCTTTACAGCGCTGCTTGCAGGATTGGATAAAGAATACATCAGTGATCACATTCGTTACATGTACATGTCTTTGATGAAGTAACTCGTCACTCTGCTGCATAAATGTGTCATAATACTGCATGACTAAAACAGTTTTTCTTAATTTGCCTGTCAGCGTTCAGATTCTTCTGACGTCCTGAGATTGTTTCCGAAATGTTCAAACAGAACTCTGCTCAGAAATCAAGTCATTTTAAAGAGACGTGACATTTCCTACTGAATGTAGGAACAAGTTAAAACCCTAAAATCTTCCGGAAATAATGGAGACATCAGGTGATGAGGCAGTAACGGAGCTCAGTCTGCAGACGGGTGCTGACAGAGAGCATCCTGGGAACACAGAGCTGGTGTTTTTTTTCTGTCCGCCCCCACAGTAGCCTCTGTGTGTCAGCAGCTCATTCAGGCTGCATCAGCTCACAGAGGTATTTCCTAATTACAGAGGAAGTGAGGGTCGTGACCCCTGTAATTACCTGCTCTAATAGGCTATTCTGTGGTGCAGCCGACCAATCAGCTGCCATCAGAAATGACTACCTTGGATAATAGTGTGTGTGTGTGTTTCGGTGTTTCCCGTAGTGTGTTTGTGTCTTTCTTGTGGTCTCAATGTTGTTTCTTTTACATCCATATTAGTGCCTGGACTTCAGGATCCTCAGAGGATAAACCCTGCTGGCATTGATCATACTTTGAATTTGACAAATTATCAAATCCTGAATTACGAAAATCCACATCATGATGTAGTTATGTCAGCCCGTTTGTCATGAAATCTCAGTCAAATCTGTTTATTTTGGGTTTTTAGCGCTGAAGTAAACTGAACCTGAACTGGTAACTGAAACCAGTCTTAATAAATAAATGATGAGTTTGAGCTCAGATTCTATTTCAGCTTGCTCAGATTGATTTCTGGTGCTGCTTGTGATTTCTCTCTCTGTTAAATGACGTAATAAGATTGTTTGAGGAACGTCAGAGATGATGACATCATTAGACATTTCAGGGCTTACATTTAGTTAAAGATCCTGAAAATACAGATTATAATGATTTGTTTTTCTCTCTTTTTTTACCAGATCTGTCGGAGAAGAAGAGCGACCTGCGTGTGTGTGACGCCGGGACGTGTCGCTTTGGAGGGACCTGCCGTGAGAACGGAGCGGACATCAAGTGTGTCTGCCAGTTTCACGTGAGTCTCACACACACCCACACACACACACACACACACACACATTCAAACATATACTCAAACTTATACATAGGTCACTGTTATAGACTTAACATTGACATTGATGTACAATCTTCCTGGAGACTTACCCGAACGGAACTCCAACCATTGTACGGTGGCCCTGTGGGTCAACTGTAATGACCAGAAAAAAACATTTTAATGAATCTTCAAAACATTTTGCTTAATGTAAAATGATATCATCAAAATATTTCATAAAATAAGAAACATTCTCAAAAAACATGAAAAATTAATGAAACTCAAAATCAGTTCACAGACAAAAAAAACATTTTCAAGGATACTTTTTTTTTTTTAAACAACGTAAAAACAGTTCACTGCAGAAAACATTTCAGAAAAACAGAGGAACGTTTTTTTTGTTGGTTGAATTTTTTTTTTTCGTCCTGCGAAATGTTTTTGCATTAATATTTGTATAGTTGACCTTCAGGGCCACCGTAGTTGAGACACACATTTTAATTAAAAGTGTCAGAATCTAAATCACACACACACACACACACACACACACAGGCACACTCTCTGTCTTCCTCTCTCTCTCTCTCTCTCTTATTGTCTCTCTCTCCTGTCACTGACTCATCACAAACAAAGAACAGTAAACATGATGTCATACAATCATGTCATCCTGTGTCATCAGTTCAACACACACCCAAAGAGGAGAGTCAGGTTGTTAGCGTGTTTAATGATCAGAGATGATCATTGATATCAATAATATTCAGATCATTATTAAACATGATGTCATGTCACATATGTGATGATGATATCATGGCTGGAATTTTATGAGGATCCTCTTTTTTAATGCTTTAAACTCTGTGAACTCTTTTTGGCTTCTTTGACCTTGTGAAATAATTCACATTTCCTCTTTACTGATTAATTAATGTAGTAGATAACATCAAATAAAAAACATGTTGTGTGTGTTTCAGTGTCATAAGAAGTACGTCCCTGTGTGCGGGTCCAATGGAGACACGTATCAGAACGAGTGTTTCCTCAGGAGGGCGGCATGCAAGAAACAGAGAGCCATCAGCATCATGTCTGAGGGGCCCTGTTACCACGGTAACACTCACATAAAAACATACACACACACACACACACACACAGATAAACTCACGTGTCTTCCTGTCAGCCGATCCTAACGTCTCTGTTTGTGTTTCAGACGGAGCATCAGGATCTGGTGACGGAGGTAAACAGCTTCACACTTTCACTGTTTGTTTCATTTTAATGCGACAAATCTCCGAGTGCTACAGGGTAAAAAAACAAGAGTATAAAACACAGAGGGGAGTACCACAGAGTGAGTTCATTATATCCGGTCTTTCTTTGAGCGAGCTGGCTCTGCTTCAGGCTGTGAGCGCGCTCACATTAAGAGGGGCGTTTAGCGTGATTTGATGCTTCTTCATCACACAATGGAACGATCAGCAGCTGTTTGATTCTGTCAGAGTAAAATAATGAGAACAGATGATGGATATAAAAAAGTCATTGCACTTAAAACGGCACTGCTGCTGCACGGAAGCACAGAGACACTGCAGAAAACTATCGTATTAAGTCATATACAGTAGATATAAGTTGATTTTGCAATCCAATATACTGTCGGCCTTTTTTTTCTAACGTAAAAACCTGAACAATGACACACATGATTTCAGCTCTGTAATCAGGAAATGCAATTAGGTCAGATAGCCTTTCACTCCATGAAAAATACACAGAAATAATTGCCAAATCAAAGTCAACAAATCAAATATATGATGACAATTAAAGTTCAATTAATTAAGTTTTCAGTGTCAATCTAGCCGTGTTTAAGAGACTTTTTAGGATATATAAAGTCACTAGTTTCTTTAGATACTGTGTTCTTTAACTGTGGGGATGACCTGCTGACGTCTTAAGTGTGAACTGAAGTGGGGGGTTGGATTATATACGTCACTGAGTGTGTAGTGTCTGTGATGTGATGCATACAGAATGTGTTACTGTACCTGCACAGCTTGGTTCTGTAACATCACATACGTGACATCACGATTCCAGATGTTCCCATGAACATATTACTTTAGCTGAAGATCTATAATGCCCGCGAATAACATTTCCAGCTCATAATAAATGAAAATGACGGCCTATCATTTGATGTACCTTTGATGATCATCGTGTATTCATGAGTGATGTCGTGTTGTTGTGATGTTTTGTGTTTGCAGACGATGAAGGCTCCGGTCGCGGGAAAAAAGTGTCAAAATGTGGAAACTGCAAGTTTGGAGCTGAGTGTGACGAAGACTCTGAGGATATGCTGTGAGTACACACACACGCACGCGCACACACGCACACGCACACGCACACGCACACACACACACACACACATAAACAGTAAGTACATAGGATCATGTCCACAGAAGTTTATGATGATGTAATAATTATTAACTTCAGCTAAGATGATGTTGTAATATTTACCTCTCTGTGTGTGTGTGTGTGTGTGTGTGTGTGTGTGTGTGTGTGTACATCTGCAGCTGCATGTGTAACATCGTGTGTAACGGGCACAACGAGAACCCGGTGTGCGGCAGCGACGGCGTCACCTACGACACACCGTGCCACGTTCGCGAGGCGTCCTGCCTCAAACAGCTGAAGATTGACATCAAACACGTGGGCCGTTGTCAAGGTAACGAGGAAATACAACACTGCCGATCAATAGACAGGAAGCTGCAGAACACACACTCAAAGACAAAGCACAAAAAGACCTCAAGAGATGAGAGGAGGGGGAGGAGAAAACAGTAGACGAAGAAATAGGAGAGCAGGAGGAATAAAAAATAAAATAGAGAAATGGACGTGTAGACGGAAGAAAGTGATGGAAAAATAAATGAGAAGGAGGAAATAGTCGAGAGAAGTCTACAAGAAATAATAGAGAAAAAATTGAGGACTGAAGGAAGAGGGGATAAAGAAATGTGGACATTTAACTGTGACAAGTGCGGCCTTAATTCAAATCTATTAAACCGAGATTTCTGTGGTCCTCACTGAAATAGGAAGAATGTAGAAAAGAAAGAAGGAACAGAAACGAAGGAGGAAAGAGCTATAAAGGAAAGGGAAGGGGTGAAAAAAGAAAGACAGGTTTGAGAGGAGGAGAGGAGGAAAGATAAAGAGAGAGATGAAGGACAAAGATGATTAAGAGTAAGAAGAGGAGAGATGAAGGATGGAGGAAAGAGAGTAGGAAGAGGAGAGATGAAGGATGGAGGAAAGAGAGTAGGAAGAGGAGGGATGAAGGATGGAGTCAAAGAGAGTAGGAAGAGGAGGGATGTAGGATTGGGAAAAATTTGGGAGGAGATGGAGAGATGAAAGATGGAGGAGGTAGAGGAGAGATGGATGGAGGAAAACTTGGGGAGATGAAGGATAAAGGGCAAGGAGGAGGAAGAGGAGAAAGTAAGGATGTGAGGAGGGGTCAAAAAGGTGGAGAAAAGGGAGGTGAATGAGGATGAAAAAGACTGCTGTGCTGTTTTTCAGCTCATCTATATTGAATGAAGACATGACCCCAATACACACGTGCATGCACACGCACACACACATTTACACACACACACACACACACACACACACACACACACACACACACACACACACACACACACACACTGGATTAGTTCAGCTGACTGAACAACCAGCTGGTGTCATTTTAACATGACGACCTTCTGTTATCCATTTTTTTATCATCCTCTTTGTTCTCTGATTTTCTACCTTTTTTCTTCTTCCTCTTCGTTGGTGCATTTTTTGGCTGTTTCCACAATTAATCATAGCCCCTTCCTATACACTACTAAAAATAAAATGTGTTTGAAATATTTATTTTTTAAATGACTGGAAAGACAACATTGAAATACGGTTATAGACTGTTTTTATCACTGCTTTGTTAAATACTTGATCCTGATTGGTCAATCACAGCTTTCTACTGTGTACTGATATTGCTGAAAACAGACTCTAGCGGACCAATCATATCAATCCCTAGAAAGAAGTTTTTGTAATTCTAAGTATCTGAAAATATTACAGAAAGGATCCTCACAGAGAGAGACGTTTTTCCTCCACCCTCTGATTGTAAACAAATGTTTGTTGTTGTTGAGGGAGAGGAGGTAACAACACTATTTCTGTTTAACGAATGTGCAGTTGCATTCAGTGACCTTCGGCGGGAGCCAAAGAGCACCAAATGGAATTCCCTACATATCGTTGCTTTAACACAAACAAAGTAAACAAATCGATGCAGCAGGAGAGCAGCAACTCCTTTGTTCTGTGAGCTAAAGTTCATGTTTTTATCAATGTTGTTCTTCTTATATAACATAGAATTATATAACAGAACTCAATAATGATGTCTGTCAGACACTTAGAATAACCATCTGAGCCTGTCAGGGACAAAAACAACAACTTTGAGTGGACACACTTTTCTTTTCCTCCCTCGGTTCATGCTGCAGCCCCACCTGCTGTGACTCTGCTATTCATTTATTTAACAACTCAGTTTTCAGATATTATGTGAGTGAGTCCCTGTTTTCAAATGTCCTTCTTGTACTGTGTCCCTTTTAAAAACAATCACCCCTGTTTCTTAGAATTAAGTGGACAATTACAGAGCAGATGTAGATTTTAAGTTAAAAGGATGTCAACAACAGCTCTGTACATTTTTAAATGATTTTTAAATGTGCCTCACATTAAGTGTTCTCTTTTTTTTGTGTCAAATGTGTTTAATGTGCTAAAGGGAGCGAGAGAGGAGAACAAATTAGCGCTATCATAAGTAGGACATTTCTGCTGATGAAGCTTCGCCCTGAAGCAAGAAGAGTGTGTGTGTGTGTGTGTGTGTGTGTGTGTGTGTGTGTGTGTGTGTTGACCTGTTTAAACCCTCTCTCTCCTTCCTGGTTGGTCACATCACATTCATAATGTGTCTGAATCGCTCTTTGTTCGATGAGGAGACATTCTGTCTGCAGAGGTCACACTTTGTCCTGAGGGGGGCGCCAAGATAATTAATGTCTTTCAGGTCTTTTGTGTTCAGTTATATTTCACTTCTTTCTGTTTGTCCAGTTGAGATTATACTGCTGCTCAATATTCCAATCGGTGTGCATCCATTTATCTCTTTTCCTTCTCGGTAGATGATTAAATTCGTGTTAAATTCAGACACTAGGGGGCGCTGTTGGTTGGTAGAACATGAGCCCCATGTACTAAGGCTGCAGTCCTCAGGGCACTGGTCTCTCTCCTCACATTTCCTGTCTCTCTTCAGCTGTCCTACCTAAATAAAGGCAAAGGTTTAAACACAATCTATAAAATATTATAATTTTAATGAGAATAAAAAACACATTTGCTCACCATGCTAACAGATTTAATATCTAGTTAATTAAAAAATTGCTTCATCGTTTAGTCTCTTTTCTGTCTAAATCTCAGGATATTTTCTTCTTCTGTGGTTTCAGATAAAAGCAGGAAGGACGACGGCATCAAGAGTAAACCAGACATCTACGGTAAGATCCCCTCCCTGCAGTCTGAATGGAGTTCTCCATCATATCAATGAAACAGCCAATCAGAAACCAGGATTTTTATTTATTTTTTCAGCTGTGTCTAAGCCTGGTGAAGGGGAGGGCTTTGTGGATGTCCCCACTCCCTGTCCTGACGACTACTCCCAGTTCTGTGAAAACGGCCAGTGTGAGATGAGACACAACCTGCCCACCTGCAGGTAACACCTGTTTGTCTGTCTTCAACCAATCAGAGTCCTCGACAGATTAGACAGTTTGAGCTCTTTTAATGTATGAACTTCCTTTTGGCCTAATTTTCACTGCAGGTTTTGACTCATTTGCATATGTTATACGTAATACGTTCAGGAGACCATTTGTCCTCAAAGATTTGAGCTTCAACCTGTGTGTGTGTGTGTGTGTGTCTCAGGTGTGAGGCGGCATACGGTGGCCCTCAGTGTGATCAGCTGCTGGACTTTAACATCCTTTACGTGGTGCCCAGCGGCCAGAAGCTGCACTACGTCCTCATCGCCGCCATCATCGGAGCCGTTCAGATCGCCGTCATCGTTGCTGTGGTCATGTGCTTCACCAGGTAATTACTCTTTGTTCTTTAACCTACTGAACTACTACTAAAACTATACTACTGCTCAGGTAGCTGTAATAATTGCTGAATAATTGAAACTGGAGGTTTTATCGCAAAAGAAAATGACTGGACTCTCTGGTTTAATCAGATTTGGTCATCTTTTTTCCTGGAGATTTGATCCAATCTGATATCTTCAGTGTGATCAGATAACGTTTGAACAGCTGGGCCCTTTGTTCACAGCTGTGCTATAAGAAAGAATGATCTTCATCAGATGCACGTTTTCAGGGTCGAGACAAACACAAAGTTTAGTTTCAGTATCACACAGGAACGTTTACACTAGTATTTCCTGATGATTATAATCATTGATGTGTAATTCCTGTTTTGTCCTGCAGGAGGTGCAACAAGACGAAGCGAGGGCGGAGACAGAAACAGCACCTGGGTCACTTCCCGTCAGGAACGTCCTCCAGGATGATGTAGCTGCTCTGCGCTCTCTCTCTCTCTCATGTTTTTATGAAAACCCAGAAGTCTAACGTTTTAGTATCAAACAGACTGACTGCATTTTTGATATCTCCACTTTTTGGTGCCTCTTTTTTCCCCCCTTTTTTAAAAATAGATTTTGAATTCCTTAAGAGGCCTTATTTTCAAGATTTTTTTCTCCATGTTTGATTTCTGTTTTTTCCTTCCTGTCGGGACAGTTGCTCGTCTTGGCTGTCTGCAGATGACTTTCTGTTTTCAGAGTTTGGTTTGTGTTTGTGGCGATGCTGCCGTCCTCTCGGACTCTGAAACACTGTGGATCCTCTGACAGAAGCTTAAACGTTATTTATCTGATTGTATTTTCACTTTGGACCGTCCACACAAACTGGAAAAACACAGATTGTCTCTTTTTGTTTGAACCCTGTGAGACGCACACTGATGCTGTTTCTGAAGACACATTAACTCATTTATTAACCTTGTGTTTGGCATTTAAATCAACTATTAAATATGCAGATCTAGAGTACAGCCTCTACCGAAAGCTACGTGTTGACATTAAAATACCACTGAACTCAAAGCAGTAGCTAAATATTTGGGGTTTATACTTTCTTACTCTACAGCTCCCCCTACAGGATTCTTTTAGGATCCACAAAATGTTATTCTAAGGATTGAACTTGTTTATTCCCTAAATTTAAAGGAAAGCTGAAATTTGATTCAGACAAACATTTAAACTTTTGTCTGAGGAATAAAGAAGTTAAACCCTAAGTGTGTAAACTCAATTTCAAAATACAAATGTCCTTTTATTAACAAAGATCGTTTTTTTTTAGCGCAAAATAAAAGGAACTAATACCACAATATTCACATTCTGGGCGTTTTAAAGTAAAACTCTGACTTGTTTGCTTCCTGAGTTTTGATTGTCCCTCCAGATGGATGTTTAAATCAATCTGTGCAGGTTGACTTTTAGTAGTAGAAGGAGTCACACAGATACAGATCACGCAGAGAGAGTAAAAAGGAAGTGATTTTATGTCACAATTCAGTTGCTCTTTAGATTCAAATTCTGACTGTTATCAGTTTTCATAACGAAGCTTTTCCTTGAAAACTCCTCCACGTTTAGTTCATGTTTCTGATCTGATTCCTTAAGAACACGGCGTCTTCACGCTGCTCAACATGAAGACCGTGTCCACTGTTAAATGTGTCTTCTCTTTTTTAATGTGTGTTATAAAGGCCTTAATACTCCAGGGGGCGCTCTTTATCAGGACCACAGGATTATCAGGGACCACTGAAGCCCTCTGGAGTGTTTCTGCTGGAGCAAATCTGACGTTCTGTTTCTGTCTTACTGCGTCTCACAGGGGTAAAAAAAAAAGCTAAATGTTCATGTAACTTAATTTTCCTTTTTTTTTTGTATTTGTTCTGATGAGGCGCACCTGAAAACCAAAATGCTGTTTTTTCTACTGTTAAAAAAAAAGATATGGTACAAGCTAACATGTACAGGTTGTTGTTATAATTATTTTATTGCTTAATTTTCAGATGATGCCATTCGGGAAATGGAAATGTTTTTTTTAAATGTGTGTTTATTGAAAAGCTAATGCTAATTTAAATGTTTGAGTTTTCTCTTTTGATATCATTTGTAACGATGGTACGAAGTGTCCGTGTTGGTCGTTTTCTCGTGGTAGAAAGGAGTAGACTGGAGAAGTCTGGCTGCTCTGAGATCAGATTGAAGCTGTGGTCTCTGATGTCTGCGGGGGGTCCAGCCTGATTTGACTGTAGATGTTGCGTACTGCATGAACCAGTGAAGTTGATGTTTAGACTGTGCTGTAGCTGAAGTAGAATTAAATTATGACGTTTGAAACCACTGTGTCATTTTTCATTGAATGAGCTTGAACCACGTGTTGTAATTGTTACAAACACTGGAAGAGGAATTTCTTTTTGTAAGAGTATTAAAGGTAAATCATCAGATTTTCAAAACCGAAGAAAAAAGTTTTCTTCTTTAGTTCTTCGGCAAGAGGGGCAAAATAGCACGGGATTAATGAGATTAAAGAGAAATCACTTCGTTTTTTTGGACCTTAATCGCTTTGTGATTAACATGTGTACGTTGAAAGCCCTAACACCGATGAATCAGTATTATCAAGATGCATCATTTGATAATGCTGCCAGTTTGAGGAGTTTCCTAATAGTTACAGAAAAACTTCATTAACATGCATTTTGGAAACAGCAGAGTCGCCCCCTGCTGGCCATTAGAAAGTATAAGGATTTACAGGTGCTAGGCATCACTTTGAAACCTAAGAGCTTACATCCCCTTCACATAGTCTATGTGAGAACCGCGATCTACTTTCACAGATGCACTCCTGAAAGTTTCTAGAAATTTTCAGGACAGGGTACGACTCAAATCTAAGTTAGCTGCACATTTTTGGGTGGGCGGGGACTGACTAATCCAAGATGGTGAATGATGGTGAAAAATGGCAGTCTGCATTTACACACTCAGCACAGAAAAGGAGTTTTGTGCACGTGTGACCTTATGGTGCAGTTTCTCAATTGGCCAGTGGATGAAAAGGTAGAAAATAAGGACATTTGAGAAAGTGAGAATACAAGTTCGGCCTGAAGTAGATCATTTCTGTTCTCTAAAATGTTCAGGGTTCTTTATTTTATAAATAATTATTTTATTTAGCGTTGATTGACAGATGTTCAGCCAATCTCTAGGAACTAAACTACTCAACAAATTAAACATTTCTGTCCCTCCGAAACAAATCATAATTCACTTGCTTTTCTTTTAACTAAGGGCTTATTAACCAATCAACCTAAAGACTCCACCCCCTTCAGTGAATGAGGAGTGGAAACCAAGTGCTCTGTGTGGCTGTTGAAGCATCCATGTCTTCTACAGGGAGGTGGAGTTAAATATAGCAGTGACGGCAGTATAATTATAGGCAGCAGCTGGTGGAGCGAGTTCGGACTGTGGGGAGTCCCCTTATCCCTCCATCTGATTCCATCCCTCCTTTCTCACCTCGTCTCATACCTGTCACCCTCTTTCTCCCTCAGCTCCTGTCTTCTGTGTGTTTTCATCATCAGTTGGACGCTCTCCAGGGGTTTGGAGCGTCTATGAACTTTCAAGGGCACTGGCTCCTACTTTTGAAAGAACCAAATCTGACAGGATGTTGCTTTGAACTAAATGTCCTGAAGCGATATTTGACTCAGTATAGATTGGGGCTTACAACAAGTTTACAAGTTTAAAATGAAAACAGAATTGGTGTCGGTCAGGCTTGCGTAAGGTCGTAGAATTTTTCTATGATGTGTTATTACCCGTCATTCTAATTGTCCTTTTTCTAATGAGGCTATCACTGGATCTATATTTCAAAAAACAATGAAATCCCATCTCTTGTTCAGTCCTGTGTCTGTATTGTTTGAATTGAATGAACACCTCAAGAAACGCCCAGCACTTGTCACTGTGATGCTACCGTTCTAGTGTAATTTGGAAAGTGTTAGCATTCGCTAGCTCATGCTAATCAAACTACCTAGTTAAGCCACCTCTAATACGTGTAAGCTAGCGCAAAAATGCTAGCATTAGCTCGCCAAGCATCCTTGGCTCATAATGGGAATCTGTTAGCTTTAGGTCCCACTAACAATTTCTCAGTACAGGTGGGAGCTGCAAGCTATCTGCTAGGTGTCACCTCAGCTAATTCAGATACTGAACTTAACCTTGTTGGCTGTGTTTTGGAGCCTTTTAAAGATTTAACCAGAACTTCTATGTTTCTCTTATTCTACTTCAAATTTCCCCTTCTTATTTTAACCAATATAATTTTAAGTAGATATTAAGACTTTAAATTAAGGTGACCAGACAGTCCCTGATTAGGCCACCCTGTCCCCGGTTAATACTGTCCCCGAAAATGTCCCCGATTTGAATGGGAGAGAAAAAAGTTGCGCGCAGACACAAACTCCAGTTATTACTGTAGCCAGTTAAACTAACGTACTGACATTACGTCGCGGTACCCGGAAACAGAACACGCGGGACTACTGAAACTTCTTATTGGCTACTCATTTGCTTTAATACACATTAAAAATACACATTAAAATTAAAATACATTAACATGTAATTGCGTCTGTTATTTATTTCATAATGATACAATTTGAATTTTGACCACCGCGCTGAAAATGTCCGCAATTTTCATTTCAGAAATCTGGTCACCTCACTTTAAATGGCAGACTGAAGGCGTTTTTACTTTGACTGAAACTTACTTCCCTTCATCACAGTGAGTTATATTGGTTGCTGCTTGCTCATCCTAGCTCAGCTCCTCCCTGGCTCCACCCCACTAGTCCAAAATCGGACCACCTGGCTCGAGTAACCGACAAAGATGGCAGCGGAGGCAAGTGTTAGACTGAGGAATTCTCTTAGGAAACTTAGCCGTTCATTGGGAGGCCAAAAAAGTCTAAACCAGGAGGGAGAGATTAAGACAGAACAAGTGAAAAGGTGACAGCTGATAGATGGGTGATGGAGGAATAAACAGGAGGGGGTTTCCATTTCTTCAAATACACTCATCTCCCAAAGAGGTGCATGGAGTCACTTTACCCTCACACTATTTTTAGCAGGAGAGAACACAGAGAGATGCAAGGATCCATGTCACTCTTTATCCAATGATTAACACACACATTCCTGTAGTGTTGATTTGATTTCTAGATTCTGATGTTTGAGAAGTTTGCAGGTTTGTCAGTGTTTCTTACGACCTTCAGAAGTCCAGCATGACTTATTAATATCAAGTTTGAATGAAATAAACTCTGACTTTGTTCTTGATTTTATCTATTCATAAAGTCTTAAACTCTGGCACTATGCCGTTTAAACATTGATTAATGATTGTTAAAGTCAATGATACGCTCAGCTCTCCGTCTAGTTTTACCTTCTCTCATTTTAGCCTCCTCCACCCCTCCTTCTCTCCTCTTAACTCCTGTCATCCCTCCCTCCTTTCCTCCGTCTCTCTCCCAGTAGGGTGGAGTCTATCCGTTCATCTGACCGGTGTCAGGGTCAACCTCCAGTTGTAGAGGGGGGGATCTGGTACTCTGGGCCTCCTCCCTTGTGCTCCTCCTTTTTCCTTGGATCCCTCAATGACTCAACTCTACTCTTTTTCGTGGCGTTGAACTTCTGTTGTATTCCAAGTGTTTGCTGCTGATTGTAAAAGATCTAGCTGGACTCTTCCACCTCCCTTCTTCCCTTTAACTTTTGGATCACTGGGTTCGACCAAGCAAGCAACCAGGTAACTGATTGACAAGTAAACCAAAGGGGAAAACAGGAACAAAAGAGAAAGTATGACGGACAAAGCTGGCATGACAGGTAGCGGGGACGATGCAGGAAGCATCATGGCGTTGCTGGAGCGCGTGGCGGGGCTCATGGACACCGTCCAGACCACACAGCAGCGCATGGAGGAGCGTCAGCTGGAGCTGGAGAGCACAGTCAAGACCATCCAGGCCGATGTTGTCAAACTGACCAATGACCATGCCAACACCAGTTCAACAGTCGACCGGCTGCTGGAGAAGACGCGCAAGGTCAGCCGCCACATCAAGGACGTCAGGGTGCGCGTAGAAAACCAGAACGTCAGAGTGAAGAAGGTGGAGGCCACCCAGGGGGACCTCCTGGCCAAGAACAAGTTCAGGGTGGTCATTTATCAGGTGAGACTTTGGTCGTTTTGGCTGTTCAGACAAATAATTTCCAATGCTGGACATCTTTGATGTTGTCGATGTAGCGCTGGAACCTTTGAGGTTCTTCACATTGCAACTTGGGTTCTCTGAGTGCCACCATTTTTCCTCGTGGAAAATGGAGTGGTTCTCTTTTCTAGACCTGATGTAGAGCATCAGACTTACCCGTCGCGTTTTAACTACATGAACAGTACAACATACTTCTAATGCCCTTAGGCTTTCTAGTCAAAACTCAAAGAGGGTACGCTTAGGTTTAACTTGGCAAGAATACAGGTATTTAGAGATCCAAAATCCTGAAACTGATTCCAATTTTCACAAGCTGAAAATGAAAGGGACCAAACTGAAGTCATATCAAATCCAAAACCAACCAACCCAAAGCAATGTCAACCTGATTAAACGTACGTTGCAATGGGCCAAGTTGTTTTGTTGCTACAAAGAACCGTTTAAACCTGTGAGGATCTTGAACAAACAGTATCGGTGAAGTTTATGTGACCTTTATTTGTAGTGCTAGGTTTCATATCTGGCTCAACATACGTTTCTAATGTCTAAAATGATAGTTTTCAGTTCTTACAGGTAATTTCAACAGCAGTAAAACTAAACAGTGGGACTTGTGAGGTCAAAGGACCATTGTGTGCCCAACAAATGATGAATGAAAAGTGTTTTGCTGGTTTATAGGGAAAAGTCAACCTGCATTCAGTTTAAAAAGAGCGGAAGAACTCTTACTAGTCAAGAAAACTTTTTCTTAAAGGGTCAAAGTGATGCCTCATATGGCCCTCAGAAGCAACAAAGACTTATAAAGCAAATCCGTTTGATCCATCCAGAAATAATAAGAACTATAGGAGACTTACTTTGCACAACATTTTCTCTGCTCATCCAAACCAGTGATTTTTAAATCTGTAGTTTGGTAAAGATCTTAAGTGTGATTTACTCTGGCTTACAGTAACTGTGGTGAACCTCGAGAAGACACTTACAATCACTGAGCGAAGCCTTCAGAACTCTGACATCTTTAAACATGAATAGACTGCATTAGCTGACGAACACTTCACTCGGGGTTGAAATAGAAACAAGCAGACACACCAACACACGCACACACCACACTATAGGCTTCGTTTTACTTCTTTGGCCTTCACAGTTAGCAGCTGCCAGTGTGATGGTGACCCGGTTATTTTAGCCCTGGATAAACGTCAGAATGCTGAAAGGTTACACCATAGAGCTACAGCTCATAGAGAGGGTTTAACTCAGAAAGAACACTTTGTGAATGATTATTTGGCTGTTTTATAAAGACAACTTGAGTGCAGCGTAGGGTTATGTTTTTTTGCCTTTCATTCTCTTTCATTTCTGCCTCTTGCTGAGTTGATATGTTTCGTCTTGCTGTAGTCAAGCTATCTGATGTCATGGCCAAAAATGCCGTTCAATTCTGCCAAAATAACGAGATATCTGCGCGCCATGCACGCCAATTCATGCTCCCTTACCAAAATAATGAACATGTAGTAATGTCAGAGCTCTCTCTAAGTTTGTTATGTTCAAGTACAGCCGCTTGATCCAGATTTAACTTGGACCCTGAGGCAGGTGTGTAGCTAATGTACAAAATATTAGATAGAATAAGAAAGCCAGCATAATATTTAGCTTGAATACTGCAAAAACTCAAATTGTGTATTTGAATAATTTCTCATCAAAAATGTTTCATTACACTCAATATAAGTCAAAAACATGTTACGAGTCCACCAGATAAACATCTTATTTCAAGATATTAAAGCACAAAATAAGGCCTGAATTGCTTGTAATGGATACAAATAATTAGTTATTCTTCACAGGGAAAATTCGCTTGCTGCATTTGCAGACAATTTCCCTTATTACAAGCAATTCTGGCCTGATGTTTTTTGCTTATAATATCTTGAAATAAGATGGTTTTCTGGGCTTGTCAGGTGATTGTGGCTTATATGAATTGTAATTAGACTTTTTTTTTTTTACAAGAAATTAAACAAAAAAACTTTCTTACGTTTGAGTTTTTTGCAGTGTAGACCAGGAATGAACTCTGGAATAGCTGTGTGGGGTTTGGTTCATTACTGTAATCTGTGCTCTCTGCTGCACAGTGTCAGGTTGCAGCGTGTTCTGTGAGGTAACATGTCGATCACAGCTCAGAGAGAGCCTGCGATTGGCTGGCTGCTGCTGCTAGATCTAAGACTGCAAACATGCAAACGAGTGCTTTGTTCACGTCATGTTGGATGGAAGTTAGAAAAGGGAAAATGTCCAATGTTTATGTCTTGCATGTGCAAAATTGTGTTATATATATTTTTTATTCTGCATAGTCAAAATGATAAATATCTGCACGCAGCAACTGTGAAGTTGTAAAATAAGACTTAAGAAAGGGGCAAGTTTAAATTGCAGGTCTTGGAGCAGGTCCCAAAACTTATTTTCAAAGATAAAAGCTAGATTGGTCGACACCCTAACTTTTCTTTTCTCTACATGATGTACAAGAAGGTGAGATGCCATGATGTTATACTGCTGTATACAGGTTTGAAAATGATATGCACACATGGAATAGGATCATTTTGTTTTCATTTTAATGCTTTTCAGTTGATCAGCAACTAAAAAGACAATGTCAAATCAAATGACCAACTCCTTGCTTTGAGGGTAACTAAACCCTAAACTAACTAAAAATTGATCAACAACTTGATACCCATATACAGAGGTGTACAGCTTGCTAACCTAACTCATTGGTAGGAATCAACACCTTTCATTTTGTTTGAGAAAATCAAATATACTGTTTTGTAACTAAAAACTGGTTTAATGCTATTCAAGTCAAGATTATTTTTAAAACACATTTCAGCAACAACGCAATTCAAAGTGCTTCACCAATACATCAAAAGCATCAAGACAAAGACAAAAGGAAACATTCAAATAGAAAATCTCAACATTGCCTTAAACAAACCACTAACATAAATTAATGCTAATATTAGCTGTTGCCGTTTGGTAGAGCTATTTGATTGAATTAGATGTTTTACCTTTAAAAATTGTGTGACGACTCACCGGATGTCCACACAGTCAACTGAATGCGACCAATGTGAAGAGGACTGTAGCCTCTGTTTAATGGGGGTCTGATCTACCAACTGAGCTAAATTGGCCCCACAAGCACAACATTTGAACATCAATTGAATTTCCAACTTTGAGCATAACATCTGAATAATGGCTTCTGACAGGTTTAAACCCTATGACACCGGGCATCTCTTTGGTTCTACACAATTAAGCAGCACAAAGAAAAAGGGTTTTAAAAAAAATCCGGGTATGGAACTTATTTGAACACATTTTTGATAATTAGAGCAAAAAAATAACGAGTGGGCATGTCTTAGTAAATGTAACCCAACCGTCAAAGGTCTTATTGCAGCTCTGTACCAACCTACACAAACACTCACTTATTATCCCTTATTATAATAATGTAGCATAAAGAAAACTGACACCAAATGAAGAGACACTTGTTGGGTTACTGTGAGAATCAATATTAATGTTAAGTTCTTCTTAGTTTCTGGGTTGTCCAACATCAGGGCTGAGGCATGAAATACTTTCATGTCAAGTCATGTTTACAAAAGCCTTACTGATGAAAAAACGAGTGTGTTGAGTTTGCAGAGCGGCTATGGCCTCTGTAGTGTAAGTGACTGTGCCAGCTGAACGCTGACAGAACGGTTTATTCTGAGTCTGAACCTTCACCGTCTCCTAATATAGCTGTCTGCTTTCTCACCCTTCCGCTCTCTCTGGACGACGGTTATAAATCAAATTGTTAGCCACTAAACGGTTGCACTCACTCTTCGATTTGTTCTGACAAATTTTTAGTGACACTGACGGAGGGAGTCCTCTTACTCAGCTGGAGGGGGGACGTGCAGGGGTTAAGCCCATTTATGTGATGTCACAGGGTCATTACCTTTCACCCGCCCTCTGACCACTCCACATCCCGGTTTGGAGAGAAGGAACGCCTTCAGTTTGCATGTTTTAGTAATAAGATGATCAACTTTTTCAGTAACTTGATTCATTTCCCACATTTAGATCCGGCTGCTGGATGATAACTAATAAGTCTGGTTCTCTTCAAGGTTTCTGCCTGTTAGAAGAAGTTTTTCATGTCACTGTTGCAGTTCGTTGGTGTAGAATCTGTAAAAAAGTATATTTCAAAAAGGTAGGCTACAGTCTGGATCTGCTCTTTTTGTAAAATGTCCCAAGATAACTCTTGATTGGATTTTGCTCTAAATCAATAAAAACTAGTTAGATGATTGATGGTTTTGCCACCTGTGACTAACGATAAACAACTCTATTGATGCTCTATTTTTTGTAATGCTTCATCTTCTGGAACTGTACTTTGCCACTGAAAAAAACTATCTGAACAAGAGTCTGTAGCATGGACTCTAAATAAGAAATGGATGTAGACATGTTGACGTTTTTTATTGGTTTGTGGACCAACGTTTTGAAGCCTTGAGTTCGCCATCTTGGTGGTTGCCATCTTGTCTTTTGGTGCCAGAAACAAACCTTTTTTGGACCAGGTTATATCGCTACCTGATTGACATGTTTTTAGTTTGGTAGCAACTTTTTTTTTTTTTTTACTTTTTGGGCTTTTTTTGACATTTTTAGCCAGGATAGACATAGACAGACAGGAAATAAGGGGAGAGAGAGTGGGGGATTTCATATTCCAAATAGCGTCATGATCTTGAGTTGAACCTGATCACTGTTATGCAATATGTTGTTTCACTGAAAACAGCCCAACCGAAGTGTTGTGAAAACGTTTACATTTTTTATGACTGACTGAAACATTTGAAAAACAGAGTTTTAAACAGCACAGCACCAAAAGTTTGCATCTCTGTAGTAAAATGAAAACAAAAGACTAAAGTGTGAGAAAGGCTATAGTTAGCCTAGCTTAGCATTAAAGGCTGGAGTTGAGGGAGACGGTTAGCCTTGCTCCGTCCAAAGTTCTAAGATGACCAAATCAGCAACTGATAAAGGCTTCATTTCTCGCATCAAGCAGGAGTTATTTGATGGAGTTATTTCTTGCTGATCGTTATACGCTATTCGTTATACGCCAGTTTTAGTTTAAGTCTCTGAGCAGGCCCATGGGTATCAAACCTTATGACTTTTCTCTGCAGACTTCATGAAGCCGTTTAAAGTCACTGTACCTACTGTTGTTTAAGAAAAATGAATTCCAACATCTTTTGTCACGAGTGACACCGTATGGATTGCAAGCTTTTGGTTGCTGTATATTGGAACTTTTAGCCTGTTTGCAAACTCCGCTGCATGTTCTTTCTCCTGCTGTGAGGCTAAGCTATGACAGTTATGTATTCTGTCAAAGCTTTGGAAATGTCAGCCTCTATCAGGTGTCATATTAGACATGGCCTATGATGCATGTAATGAAAGATCCTGAAGATCCCATTAGCATTCCTATGCTACAGAATAGTTTTCTAGCAAGCATGAAAGTTCCTAAACTTTCCTTAACATTATTCAGGATCAACCCAAAAAATGTAAAGTTCCTCAGATGTCATCTAAAAAGTGCCAGTGCCTTTAAAAGGCTACAATCATGGTTAATAATCCTTCATTTCAAATGTACTTTAACAGATTTTGGTTTACTGTATAAGGACCACAAACATCAGATATACATATTGTGACTCGATGTCAGCTTTTTTTCTTGAGTATTGCAGGTTTCTGCCAGTTTTGGGATAAATTTGTATTCACTTTTGGAACTAAGGTCTGTGTTTAACACTACAATGCCTCGTTGTACGGGTCAGTTCCATCATCAATGAGTGGGACTCCCTGCTCCAGAATCAAAGTCAATCTTCCCAAAGTGACCTGCTGCAGAGATCTGGGTCACTTTGCAGCTTTAGCCTTACCATTTTGCTCCATTTCATGTTCAGTGTAATGTGATCTTTCAGATTCAGACTGCTGCATGCCATGACGTGGCCTGGAGCTGAAAGTGATCCGGATTTGCTCTGTACGCTACCGCGCGCTGATATGTTTAGCATCCTGCAGCTGAGTGCTGAGCTGCAGAAACAGGTGCTGCAGTTTATTTATGGGGAGAGGATCAGGGCCTGCACGATATCAGCTACAGTCTGCAGGACACACTTTAACTAGAGTCCAATTTAAACCTGACATTATGACTGTACAAAACCACCTTAACCAACACAGAATCACGGCCAACATCAAGTCATTGTTTTGAGAAGAAGACAAAGACTTTGAGAGATGTAGAAGTAATCAAAACTTAGATCGGAGAGTTAACCCTAAAACTTTTGGGGATTAGGACTGAGTCAAGACCAAAACTCCAAGGGAATGTTAGGCCAACATTAAGACAAGACCAATTAAAACTTGTGAACAAGTCCAAGACAAGATCAAGAACCTCAAAATTTGGGAGAGACCAAGACTGATCTTTAGCATTACAACACAACCTGACATCAACACTAAAACCCAGATATTTGCGTAAAAGGAGAAAAATGCATTTTTTGTTTCCTTCCTAACACAAAGACAACGTTGTGATGCATTCTCAGGTTCACACGTTCTGTGTTCTCCTCCCTCAGGGCGACCAGGAAGTGAAATCCGTTGCACCGGGCAATGAACCGGCAGAATCCAGCGGTGGTGCCGGTGCCAGAGCCGAGGTGGAACCGGACAAGTTTGAGCTCCCTCCAGAGTCGGATGAGGAGTACATGGTGGTGGAGGAGGCAGACTCTTCTTCTGCCAGCCGCGTGAAGAAGACGGGGCTGTCACGCATTGAGAGTTTCAAAGCCACCTTCTCCAAGGAGAACATGAGCAAGACCCGTGAGAACCTGGGCACCAAGGTCAACAAGTTCGGCGAGCGCATCGTGACTGCCGAGAGGCGCGAGAAGATCCGCCAATCAGGCGAGAGGTTGAAGGATACCATCTCCAAGAGCGTCCCGGCAAGACTGAAGAAGGAGAGAACTGTGGCGGAGGGCCAGGAAGGAGCCGAGGGAGCCACTGAGGGAGCCGTGCCTGTTGCTCCTCCAAAGGGGCGTAAAGGCAGCCCGGATGCTGCCAAGGCTGCTGAGGATGAGGGGAAGGGGGAGGAGTCTGAGGTGCCGATGTACGACATGAAGCAGCTATCGTAAATCACAAGACAGTGAGTGGGAGATCTGCGCCGTTTTATTTGGACCACTGAGGCCGCACAGAGGGATGGGAAGTGAAGTGTTTAGGGTTTCTGCTACGGAGCAGAGCTACAAGAGTGAAAGTGATGAAGAAGAACATTTGTTTGTTGAAGGAAGTGAGCAGAGGACAGGCCGGTCACAAGTCCAAACTGACTGAACATCAAGACAACAGGGAAAACACTGAGGATATATTTCATATGCAGTTATGTGTGTTCTGGACATTTGTGATCAAATCAGCAACTTAACATGATCTTTTATGGTTTTGTGATCAACAAATACTGACTTTAAAAATCAATGAACAAAGAACTTTTCATATCATCACACGGACGCTGTTCACTTGTGTTTGCATGCTGAAGACGTAGAAATGTTGGATGGTAAAGCTCTGACAGGGTTATGTTACATTTGGTTCTGTAAAATGTTTGGAGAAAAAGTGATTACTGTAAGTGTTCTGCATTCAGTACGGGTGATTTGTTTGACGTTAAAAAGTCTGTGTCATTGGGGATCGACTCGACTGATCTAAGAGAATAGGAACTAATATTTGAATTCAACATTCAGGAGGAGACTTTGTGTTCAAGCAGAGGTCTTTCACCGGTCCAACAGTTTGGATTTGCAGACCTGACACAAACAGAGCAATCCTGGTTCGATATCAAACATTATTTGGAGCTGTGATGATTCAAGTCCTGGGTCCGATGATAGTAACTATCACAGGGAGGACCGGTGAACACCTCTACACTGCAAAAACAAAAATTAAATCAAGTCTATTTGTCTAATTTAAAAAGAAATTTCATTACACAAAATGTACCTAACAAGTCCAGATAAACATCTTATTTCAAGATATAAGCCACAAGAAATCCGGCCCGTGTTGCTTGTTGTAAGGACAAATATCTGCCAATGGGTTAAGAAAATTTTGAAAGTATCTTGAAATAACATATTAAATAATTAAGCTAGTATGTCTCATTTCAAGACACTCCATTACAAAAAAATCAGTGATAAGTTAGTAAAATCTTTGCCATAATGGCTTGAAATAAAACCACAGGAATATTTGAGAAATAAAACCTTACAAAAAAGAAATACCTATATGACAGGCTCAAGAATTGTATTATTGATTGATTGATATCTTATTTAAAGTGTACACAGTTAAAGTTTGTAAGAGAGAATTGTTTGTCCATGCTGCCTTGTAGTTATAGTATTATTAGCATTTGGCCGACGACAGATTCATTTATTATAAACTTGAAAGAAAGCTTCTGGTGTTTTCAAACATTTTTTAAATATTTCTAGATCCATCTGACTTATGAGTACAAACTGTTTCTCCAGTGGATTCTTCAGCCTGCAGCAATAAAACAGGCTGTAATGGCTGCAATGTAATCCTTTGGGGCAAACTGACTAAAATTAAACGTGCATCCACTAAAAGTTGTTTTTCTCACAGACAAGCTCAGATTGTTTTTCTTAGTGTCTGACAGCATACATCAACGGTAGCGGTTTGTTATAAAGGGTGCTGGGGCGCCGCCCCTCTAAACATCGAGAGAACAAAGTTTACTTCAACATGTTCAACATTAATTAATTATGACATAGTGCATGCCAGTCTGTCAGCGTTCATTAGAAATAGGTTCCAAATCATGCTGATTCATTTCTATGAGAATACAGATACTTCCTGGTTACACTGGACAAATGGAAGTGAATGAAAGTCCTTCAACTTCTGCCAATCAGATGACCTGAAACAATCTATTTTACTTAATGAAATAGATCGTGTCTGAAGTTAAATGCTAAATGTTTCTTAAGGTAAATGCAAATTCTGTTAGCCTGTTAATAGCATTGTCTTTGTGAGTTAGCATCATCTTGGTCCATTTGTCAGATACTGCGCCCCCGCCCCCCCCAGGTTTTTTTTTGTAAATGAGAAACACACCAGACTCCAATGACAAACCAGTCATTTTACCTCACAGGACACAGGAGTTACTGGTAGATTTCCTAATTTATTGGAAAGGAAGTACACAACAAGTGCCAACAGAGGATCATTTTCTGAGTTTGGTACCAGCAGATGACTTTAGATACAGTTCTACATCTTTTGAGTTTATTGTTCAATTGTTACATTTATTTATTATTTTCTCTGCCTGGGTCATTTATTTTTAAGTAGTTATTTATTATTACGGCAGAGCTGAAACATTAAAGCATTAAACTGTTTCTCATGTAGCTTTTAATCAACATGAACATGTGACCTCTGACGGTTCACTCTGTAAACCAACCTCGTAGCTTTGACGTCGTGATGATCCACATTTTTACAGTGTTGTTGGGAGTTTTTAGTGTTTGTTAGTGAGTGACTGCATGGCTGTAGTTTGTCAGAGATGTTACATTAAGCAGATTTGTGTTTGATTGTCATGTTGAGAAATAAAAGTTCACTTTTCTGTAACTAAAGAGAAGTACGTTTGTTTAAAGAATTGTTTTATTCTAGTCTGAAAAGAGAAAAAAACACAACTTCTACAAGCTTAAAAGAAAGGCTCCAATTCAAGTTACTATTTTTCTCATAGTTGTTTGGATACAGATAAATTGAGTAGTGATTTAGTGAGTTCCTTTAAAAAGAGAATACACTCACACAAAAAAAAACTAACATTAAGTTTGATTCATACGTTGGTTAAAATCAGGGCTGTCAGCATTAACTAGTTTATCGTAATTAATTACGTTCTGAAATGAACGTATTCCTTATTTATATTGCATGTTTTTTTGTCCCCTAATACGCAGCGTGGATAAGCCTTCACAGTGTCTCCTGTAGTCACAGTGATGGAAAAGAACAACACTGCTGCATCTTTGAACGCCTCATTTCACTTTAAAAACTCTCTGACAGCTCAGCGGACGAATCAAAAGTAATTATGACATCAAACATTTCACTTTTTTACCGTCCTCTTTAGCTGTTTTCATTTAGTTTTTAATCCGTAACGAGTTCCTTTTTCCGTGGTTAAGTTAATTTTGTAACCTTCGATCTACTAGGAGGTCCTTACTTTCTTTCAAAATAAAAGCAGAGTTGAATTCAAACAACAAGTAAAGTACTCTCGGCTTAAGACCGTACAAAAATTCAAAATAGAAGCCGACCAATTTTCGTTAGTAAAAGTGCGCTTAAAAACATGACCCTTTTTGTGGTTAGATTCTTTGTTGGGATATCAGGGTGATGTGGGTGATGGGTATTTAAAGAGATACACAGCTCTTTAGACGGAGACAACATTACACAATTAAAGCACAAAAATCACACGACTACTGTTTAAGCTCTACAAATCATTTAGAAAGTAAAGAGAAATGTTTAAATATGTTAAAACAGTTTATCGGCTGCATTAGTGCTTCCTTTTATTTTATACAAAGATGACATATGACTAGAAAATGTGTTAAATTTCACCGGGAACAATAAAATACTAAATAGTTCAATATGGAAGTAAATTGAACCTCATTGGCCCTTTAGATTCTACTTTTTGACAGCATTTATTGTTCCTGCGGTGCAACATTAAAATGAGCTACATGGTCACTTGCAGTCGCAGAGCAGAGCGGCTCCTCGCAGCGTCCAGTGCTCGACCGGCTGCACGCTCCTCAGCTGCAGGGAGAAGATGAAGTTCAGGTCGGTGCGACGCGGCTTCTTATAGACCGGACACGAGTACAGGCTGATTGCACCGCCACCTCCAGGCTGCCGCTTACTGTCAGCCATGTTGGCTGAACTGACAGCGTAGACGTGGACGACGGGGAGGGGAGTGAAGAGGACCTGAGAGGAGACAGCAGAGAGGCTCATGGGAGTTTTGTGATTATCTTTAACAATGTTGAATTCCTGATCTTATTTTTTAATTTCTTTATTCGTGTTTTCTTTATATTTCCTTTTTTGTTGTTTAATTAATAAGTTGATCTTCTTCTAAATAGCTTCTCAGAAGGTGATTTTATTTTAATTGATGATGAGAATGATGACTTATATACAGTTATGTTATATATTTTTCATATATTGAAATAACTTTTTGTTACGTTTCTTTATTTCAATTATTTGATTTATTTTTTATTGTTAAATATCTACCAAAGATGTTTAAAGAAATAATGCCACACTTACCTTGGGCGGGGCCTCAGTGAGTTTGGCGGTGCGTCGGTCCCATCCCGCCCCGTCCAGGAAGAGGCCGTAGATGTAGACTCCGCCCACGTCCTCTGGGGGCGGAGCAGACACATCCTCCCTCATCATCTTGGTGACATCGTTGCTAAGGGTGACAGTATCCAAGGCCCAGCCCCTGGACAAGTTGGAGCGTGTTGTCTCCTGACGCATGGCGGTCAGAAAACCCTGAGAGAAAAACGACATGAATCTGTGAATACGATTGGACGAGACTGAGGCTGAATGTTTCCACTGTTGCTACATTCTAAACAGACCTGGGGGTTAAAAAATCCGGTGAGCCAGAACTGGTTGGGCCGGCCTGCGCTGATCCAGCTGCTAAGCTGCTGGTTCCTCTCTAGCAGCTCGCTGAACCAGAATCCTAACGTGGCTGACGGCCAGCTGAGCCGCAGCCACAGGCGAGGGATCCGAGCGTCGAACATGCAGTCGAGGGCATCGCGCAGGTCCTCAGACATGATGATGGTACCTGCAGACACGGAGGTCCAACAAATACTTTGACAAACAATCAATCTAAAGAACACAGGTGTAAACAATTTAGCAGTTTAAGAGCAGCTTCAGGAATCTGACTTTTGCTGGCTACACAGAAAATTTGAGGTCAAATTTACCTAACAGTCGGGTAGCCCCGATTCGAGATTTTTCCAAATAATCTTCAAGTGTGTGGTGTCTATACAATTATTTTAGCAGGTGTGTGGTCTCGCAGTATTGCAGAAGGGTGTGCGTTTTAAAATTCAGGATACTTTATTTCGTAAGTATTTTTTATCGCTCATGTGTTTGATTTGATTAATTATGACTCTGAAATCTTGTTTTGCTACAGGCTTAGCTTGATTTTTGGTTTGGCACATTACAGATGCAATTTACAAAAATGAAGATCATGTGAAAACATATTGTGTGCGTGTGTTTGTGTGTGTGTGTGTGTGTGTGTGTGTGTGTGTGTGTGTGTGTGTGTGTGTGTGTGTGCTGTGACTCACCGTCGATGGCCAGTCTGAGGTCAGTGAGCGTGCTCCGTACGCTGCTGATGACACGCTGCATGCGGTCCACTTCCTGTCGCAGGAAGATGTTCATTGGCTGAAGAGGACCCATCTTCTGCAGCTGAGCTTTCACCTTCAAAACACATGCACAGTTATTAACTCCAATGACACACTCCAGGCTTTCATGTGAAAGGATGGCTTGATTATGTCAATTATTACCCTCTTCCCTTGAAACCAAAGTGTGGTTCAAGTCTGCTTAAAACATATTCACACACACTTTAGATAATTGGTTCCGAGCAGCCTCGAGCTGGGAACAACCCTGTGGCCAGATTATCTTGTAGTCTGAGCCAGGCTTTAGTTAGTTAGTTAGTTTTTTACAATTTTGTGACTTTGATGGTTCACAGGGTTGGATCAGATTTATTGCGTCACCTCATGCGGTACGTAGTCAGGTGGTAGCTTCTCCAACATCTCATTAGCTAATCTCTGCACGCTGGCCTCCCTCGTCTCCCCGGCCCCGCCCCCACTGTCTTTGGGTTGAATGCTGATGATGGTGCTGAGCGTCTCATTGGCCAGGTTGGTCTGGTAGGTGATGTCAGCATTGGGGTGGAGCCCAAAAACCTACAAATAAAAAAGTCACAGGTTTAATCATAAAGCCGCTGAACTGTCTGGGTTTCAACATGAGCCTCCTGCTGTGTTTCTGAGCGCGCTCAGACCTCGGGGGAGTCGACCAGGGGCAGGGCCTCAATGTGCTGTAATACATCCTGGACTGTTTTGGCTATGCTCGGGATGGTGTAGCCTTTATAGAAGCAGAACTTGTCGCCGAAGGTGTTCTCGCTGAACCACACACTGGTGAAGGTGTTGAGGAGACGTTTGTCCAAGTCGTCTGTCACTCGGCCGCCGTACTGGACCTCACCTAAGTGTGACATGGAGAGACAGAGTCAGGAAGAGGCTTAGGGAAAAAAAATAAAAAATCTCAGTCAGGGTCAGAAACACTCTGGCTGCCTTTTCTATGAACAGGGGAAACATTTTGATGAGTGATGTAAGGTGTTCGTCCGTAACAAAAAGGTCTATCTCTGTAGGGATACTTTCTGTAACATTGTCAGACACTTAGATTAACAATCTGAGCCTGTTAGAAACAAAAACAACTACTTTTAGCGGACACTCTTTGACATTGGAACATTCAATTTTAGTAAATGCATCGCCGCTGAAGATCTGCTTGAGCCAATCAGAAATGATCCTTTGAGATCCAATCTGAATCACATCAGTGGGGTCAATGGTAAATGGTAAATGGACTTGAGTTTATATAGCGCTTTTCTAGTCTTCTGACTGCTCAAAGCGCTTTTACACTGCATGTCACACCCATTCACAAACTGATGGCAGAGTTTGCTATGTAGTGAGACCATCAGAAATAACTAATCCCATTCATACGCATTCATACGCCGCCGAAGCAATTCAGGGTTAAGTGTCTTGCCCAAGGACACATCTGAACTTGTTTGAAGAAATATAAAAACCTGCCGAGCAGTTTTAAAATTCATCGCCCTGCAGCTCACTGTAGCAAAAAATTATCAATAGGATGTTTCCTTCATTTTAATATAAAGAATATATTACATATTGAAAAACAGTTTTCATTTCACATTGGATGACTAAATGTGATGTCTGTTCAATTTTGAGGCTGTTGCTTCATAAATCTGCTTCAGTTTGGAGTGTGCTGTCATCTTTAAACAGTTACACAAGCTGCAGGTCGAGGTCAATGACAAAGTCAACGTGTACAATAAACTATACAGACTCTAAAAGGCCCCAGAGCCTCAGTGTCTGTCAGCAGATTTAGCGTGCTAACTTTAATATGAGGCCTTTGCCACAGAGGATTACTCTGCAGCCATTACAGCCTGTATACCAGCTGCTGACAGAAGCAACCCTCTGGAGTAACTCATTAAGACCATAAAACTTCGCTTCAGGTGAAATACAGAGCAGCGTCCATTCAAAGACCGACCCAGCATGTAGCGCAGGCAGCTCCAATTCACTCCTCTCTTTGAGTCCAGCTCGTCCAGGTGGTTCTGCACAAACTGCATGCTGGAGGTGAAATCGGCCTGGTTAAACTCGTAGGGGATGTTCCAGCCGAGAGGACCGAACTTTCGACGCTCCTGATGGAGAGGAAAGAGGAAAAAGAAATCGTCATTTGATAGGAGAATCCTAATGCGGAGACTCTAAAGTTAAGACATGAAGCTTGTTTTTGTGTTTTTTTAAACACACTTATCAGTTTATGGTGATGCATCGGACTGAATATGTTTTATTTGTGTCCACAGACCTGCACAGTGGTGTGTAAGAAGGCCAGAGCGAACAGCAGAGGCTTCCACTGAGGCAGGTTGCTGATGTCTAACTGATCCTGAGTGACGCCGTTAAACGTCCTCTTCAGACCAGCCTTCATCCCTGACCAAATCAGGCACGTGAGGAAAAAGATAAAAAGCACAACATGAATAGTTAGAGGAAAATGAAAAAGAGAGGAAGAAAACTAATGTCAAAAAACAAAAAAGCTACGATAACACCTGCTGTAAAGGAGGCTAAAAGTATAAGGGCATGTGTCCACAGACAGCGTTAAAACACCCTCGGCAGCTGGTGTTTTTTGTTCCTGTGCGCTCTCAGTTCAAAATAGTTCAACTTTTGTTACAGAAGAGGCGGGATTGCTGATATCAGCTTTGTCAACAACAATTGCAGAGGAGACACCACTCTGCCCCAAGGGAAGCAGAAGTTAACTTTCGTGACCTAGCAACAATCAGCGCTGGTGAGAAGCGCTCTGAATAGGAGGTTGTGGGCACCGTCTGTGGACACAGGCCGCAACACATCAAACATGAATCCAGTCAGTAGGAGGAGGTAGGTTAAAAAAGAACCAGGTATACCAGACATTAGAGAGGAGTTCCATACCCAGAGGAGGTTCATTGGTGAACTTGATGGAGGACTGGAGAAAGGTGATGGGGAATCTGTAACCAAAAAGTGAATGTATTAATGTGAATCCAGAGAAACACCTCCTGGAAAAAGACTGGACACGGCCAAGCGGTATCCTAACAGCACTTCAGATATCGTGTCGCATCCCGCAGCAACGTACGCTTGTTGTCCACACTGCATCTGTTAAATATTCACTTCCGTTACGCCATGTAAACAAACCACATCGCAATCAGCTGTCTGTGGAGACCAACAGAAGACGTCTAGTTTTACAAGTTTTAATGAAAGGGGATGCAGCAATTAGCTGATATAGGACTGTTTGGTTAACTGGGGACACTGTTCCCATCTTCAGTCATCAGGTTAACTTGTGCGGAGTAGACAGACTTAAAGTCAGGCATGGTTACATTAACTAACGTTGATATCAATGTCAGGGAGGGAAGCATGTCAAAGCACACTTTATTCACGTTTTTATTTTGAAGTGAGAAAACATCATAACGGTAACTCCTCATTTCATCTTTGTGAATCAGTTGTTCACCATCCATGTTCACGTGAGTGACAGAGAGAAAACGACACGCCATGTCAGGTTGTTTGGCGTTGCATCTCCTGTGGCTGACACACGAATAGGAAAAAATCATGGTCATTATGTCGCTAAGGCTTGCTTGTTGCTGTTAAGTTAAAGTTGAATACTAAAAGAGCCCAGTTACATTCTGTCATTTATTTCTGATGTTAATTTGGAGATTTTGTATTTTGGCTCTATTGGGACTCGAGACAGCCTCGAGTGGGCACTAAGTGAACTGTAGTTTATAGTACCTCAGTGGTTGTCACTTGCTTTTATCAGGCTTTTTATTCACTAGCTTTGAGCATTTATTGACCCTTCCTACAGCGCCACCCTGAGGACAACTTCTGCATTAGAGATCACTCTTGGTGAAAACAAAATCATTAGTAAATGTTTTAGTTTGGTTTCAAAGCACCCTCTTGGGTATGGTTACCTTGGGTGAACGTCAGTTGTCAGCCACACCCTGAAACCTTTGTGCACGCTTTCTGGCGTTGCCGTGGTGACCGTCTCCAATAACTCGTCCAGGAAGTCCAGTCCCAGGTGGCAGTTCTGGAGGAGGAGCCAGCCGCCGTCCATCATACTGTTGGCCAACAGCCTGCGAGCGTGGACCTCTTGTCCCTGCCCCATAGAAATGGGCCGACATGGGGCTCCCTGCATGCCGAGAACAGGAGACTTTGTTGCTTGCATCGATCAGTACAAACAAAAATGTGTTTTTTGTTGGTTTTTAACCATGACTCATTGCATTCATTGTAACAATCTGTCCACCTTGTTCTTGGAGAGTCTCTCGATGTTTTCTGTCGGATCAGAGCCCATTGACAGCAGACACACCATCGGCGTCCTGCTGTCGCTCTCTGCTAACATGGCGTCCAAGTCCAGAACCAAACCTTCAGCATACTGCGGACCCAGAGACTCTGAGATGTAGTGACGCGCCTGGACACACACAAACACACACCAACATTATCACACAACACCTGCTCCTCTTCATCTGCAAAGGTCCAACTGAGCTCACATTTCAGTCCAAACTACTCCCGACATGTTTATATTTTTGTTAAAATGTTTATTTCAAGAAGGTGATACTTGTTTGGGTTATTTGGTTTAAGCCCTTTTTGTTGCATCATGTTATCGTGTATAAAACGTGATATACTAATCAGTTCTTATTTGATTTTATTGTGGAGTAATGCAGTCAGACCTGAGCAGTGGTTCGGTCCGGACACCAGCTCCTGATGAGAAGAAGTTTCCGGAAGGTGTCAAGCTTGTCCTCATACCCATCAGGCAGTGGGGCATCCTCTGGTGTGGGATGGTCAAACCAGGTCCTCCAGGCACGTTCGTTCTGGCTCACCTGGACACAAAGAAACTCCTGTGAGTCTTTGTGTATGTGTTCCACCTTTACCTGCTCTGACGTCAGCAGGAGTGGGGTTATATGCTCTGATAGGTGGAACCTTGAGCACTTTTATTGTTTAATCGTTTTCTTTCTCTAAAGCGTTTCACATCTCTTTTGTATTTGTGTGTCATAACGGATGTCACAATGTTGCTGGCTTCAAAACAAATCGTCCTACAGGTAGAAATAAAGGAACCTACCTGGGTCAGGATCTGTGTGAACTGGGGTAGGCCGGACAGCTGCACCAGATTGAGCCAGGTCTGATCCAGGATCCAGCGCCGTGGTTTGGTTTCTACAGAGTTCAGGTCCAGAGAGGCTCCACCTACATTTAATTTTTTTTGTTTTGTTTTATGTCAAACTGCTTTTGTAAAAAAAAAAAAAAAAAAAAGAATAATGGAAAGAGGAGGAGGAGGAAGAAAAGGTGTGCAGGTGTGTTACCTTTGACGAAGGTGAGCACCTCAGGGTGCGAGATATTTCTGGCCTGCAGGTCGATCTTCAGAGCTAGCAGCAGAGTGAAGAGCAGTTTGTGTTCCTCATACAGACTCCTGGCTGTGTAACAGAACACCTGACAGAGGGACAAACAGGCGCTCAGTCAGTCAACAGCCAATCAGCAATCTATGTTTCACGAGTCAGCCGGTCTCAGGTCAGGTTGGAGTTTGTGCAGAACAGCAAAGACATTTAATGAGAAAAATCATCCAAAAAACATTACCTGGTATGTGAGAAAGCTGACGATGTTGCTGATGCGTTTGGAGGTGACTTGCGACTTAGCCGAGTGCTGCATGGACGAGTCAAAGAGCCCCAGGAACTGCCGCAGAGACGTCTGGTACATGATGTTAACTAGTGACAGCTCCACGATCAGGAAGTAGAGGATGCTCCCCCTGGTGGCCACCGGCCGGTACTCCTCCCTAGCCTGGTTGATCTTTACCTCTGTCTCTGCGGCAACAGACAGCTTCTCACTCACCTGGTAAAACAAAATAAGTTACATTCATCTTGGACAGGGAAACTTTATTATTCAGCCACATGATGTTTGTCACTGTGGACACAGAGAAATAAGTTTATTATAAAACAAAGAGTAGACTCAGACAGAGAGCAGGTACCTCCTGGGCCGTGCTCTTTGTGACCCTCAGAACCTCGATCAGAGACTCGTCCTCCACCAGAGAGCCCTGTGTGCTGGTCAGCCTGAACAGCAGACTGTCCTCCAGCTCCTGCATCTTCCTCTTGTTGGAAGTCACCTCCTCTAGGAGCTGCACTCGCTCCGCCTCCAGCTCCTGGTGGGACCAACAGGGTGGAGGTCAGATTCAACGTTTTCAGAAGATTTTGTTTTAAGATTTGAATCATTAGACCGGCATTGACTCTTCATATATTGAAAACAATGCGGAAATGCCATAATGCTGCATTGTTTTAATGTCCACCATAGGGATGACCCTAAATCGTATCAAATCTCACAGTTAAACATGGTTCATTCTAGCTATATGGGGGTGCTAAATGTCTACTTTTACATGACTTATGACATATATTGGTATCAATATCACCTTATTAATAATTTTTATGCAGTTCAGAAAACCACTTGTACTTTAAGTCAATCTCCTGTGCATGAAGAAATCAACCCGAAGTATTGATGAAAGCAGCATATCCATGTTTTAAAATGTCATTGGCTACAAGAAATGTCAATCATAGGCACAGTTATGTGCAATTAGCCGTCAGAACAGGGGGAGGCACCTCCTTTCCACTCAGGCCCTCATTGGCTCACCTAGGTTTATGGTCTCAATCTCTAGTGTCAAGTCTTCTTAAATAAAGCATGATGTTCATTTGGTAAATCATGGTCCCATTTAGGTGTCAAAGAGACCAGGTAGAGGGAAGGATACTAGCTAACAGCTGTGTGGGTGAGCTGACCTGTTTCTCCAGCAGTATGACTCGGCCCAGTAGCTGGTCCTCCAGGCCGCGCTGAGTGACGGTGAAGTCGACCACGGCCGTCCTGGCGCTGACCTCGGGGCTGTACGCCGGGTTGGCCAGCTTGGTAGTAATATAGAGAGTGAAGCCCTTCATCACGTCCACCTCCTTATCTCCCACCTTTACCTGCAGGAGCGAGGAAGAAATCACTGATGGTTTGCTTTTGAAACATTTTGGATTGATTCATGTTGTATTTATCCATTTACAGTTGTATGTGTTATTCCTGTCACTGGTGTCCTACTTTATAAGTTGAGCCAGACTTGATGTAGTTTTTGTCCAATATGTTGTCCAGGACGGGGTCCAATTCCTCTCCTACATCCTCTAACAGCAGGGGGCGCCCCAGAGACAGACTGTCCTCCAGGTGTGAACGGAAATATTTATGGTTCAGAGACGTCACCTGAAACACAGAAAAAGTCAAACAACTGTCAGGAAACGACTCAAACGCATTCACTTTTGTGTTTCTGCTTAACTTGTACGTCTCACCAGCAGGGGGTGCAAGAAGATTAAAGACAAAGGATCAGGAGGCAACATCCCAGGTTGAAAAATGAAGCCAACATAAAAGTGCCAAAAACTGCAGTTCCTCCACTGTCCACTAGAGGCTATCTCTTGTAGTGAACCAGTCCCCATAGAGCCCCATGTTAAAATTTCCAACTTTACAGCAGTCCAACAAGTCTGAGCTCCCCTTTTTACAACCAATCACATTAGAGAATTAATTTATTTACATGTTAGCAACAATTAGCAGCTATCTGTGTCAGTGCTCACCACACCTGGCTCTTTAGCTCCTTCACTGTTTGTCAAACGTTAATTAATTTAATTCAGGGCTGTTAGTGTATCTCTGCAGAGAAGACAGTGATGTGTGCAAGCGAGCCACCATGAGTTTCGTTAGTTTTACTTGCTTTTGTCCAAAAATGGTCACATCAGGCTTCTATATTCAAAACTCATAGGCTGAATTAGCCAGTGCCTGATGTCATGGTGACTTAATCCTCTTCAGTCTATGCTAAGGTTTTAAATGATTTCCTCCTGTTCCTCACCTGCAGCTGCTGGTCTCTCTCTTTGTTCTGGATCCAGGTCTTGCCCTGGCCCTGGGGGTCTATCAGCAGTGGGTAGCGGGACGCCTTCGTCACCACGATGCCGTTCTGGATGGACAGGTCATCACTGGGTAAACCCTGCAGGTTCCACTCGCTCACTGTGGTGTTGTCCACCAGCATGCCAATCACGTTCAGGTCCTGCAGCAGATGTATCAAATACACAAATGAAAAGTGTTATTTAATTATTTTTCAGAAGGTTCTATAAAGACTCCAGCTTCATAGGATCTGATCATTTAGGCCTGACAGTACAGTAACAGAGGATTTGTACTTCTGAACTTAACGTCTAGTTTAGTTTTAGAGGCGATCATTAAAAAGAGCTGCACGCTGGCTCAATAAAAACACGATGAGGAGTCTCACAGGACTGAAGGGGATCAGCTGCTCCTCCATCTCTCTCTTCCACTGCTCCAGCAGCAGGCTGCGGTACTCCTGGTTAAAAGGCCCGGCATAGGACAGGAAGCCTGCAGACAGGAGGACGTCCCCCACCAGGTGTGAGATCTGGGTCTGAAAACCGGCGCTGCTGTCAGTCCAACGCACCTGAAAACATGAAACCCAACAGACAAAGAGAGAGAGAGAGGGGATGACTGATGGAGGATTGTTATATGGATAATGGATGATGGAAGGGTTCTCTCTGCTGGCATGATTGTGGATCAGATGATCTGGTTGTTCACACATGATGCACCTCACAGTGGGAGACTATACACTTTTTTCAGACTGCTTGTTTCACAAAAGTGCTGTAACTAAACTCAGCTGTCATCATGTCTTTGTACATTCATATTGATTCCACAACGGCGTAATATTGGTGTCCCCGTCTGTGAATTTACATCGTGTTTCGGCGTTGTGGAAGCACGGCACAGCGGCAGCTCCACAAACACACATAGTCAGACATGCACACACACGAGTGGCAGACGAAGCAACAGGATCCTTTAAACAACGTTATAATGAGAATATATTTGCCTTTATATCAATGCTGAGTGTAGTTCGACAGAATCACATTATCAACAAAAAGGGGCAGGCAGGAGAAACTCCAGATAAAGTCTGAGTGACAAATGTGTCTGTTTGCATTCACACATGCAGCTCACCCCGAACAATTGGACTGAGACTGTTTGTGATCAGGTTTGGATATGTGTCTAAGTATCACACACACTAATGATTCGATTCAGATGAATAATGAGCTGCCCTGTGTTTTGTACTCTGAAGCATGTGTGCACCCTGTGCAGGACAGTTGGACCTTATGGTGACCATGAAATGAATATTTAATTATGAGGCAAAAGGCCAACCTTCTCTCCTCCCAGCCCGTCGATCAGAGCCGTGGCGTTGACCATCTTGCGGCGGCAGGCCTGGGCGTCATCCTCCAGGTCCTGCTTCTCCTTCATAGCGCCGTCGTAGAGCGCCTGAAGTTCAGCACAAAATAATTCAGAATGATCATTTATTCACTTCATAATCCATCGAGCTGTCGTCACCATCTTATCCTTTTAATGTCTTTGTGTTTGGATGCTGAAAATATTTTCCTCTAGGTAGTATTTGTGTACTTGTATGTGATGTACAGCATGTTATCTGTGTTTTTAAACAGTACTGTATTCACAAAATGTACAGACTTTCAGACTATGTGTGTGCGCGTCACCTGCACGGCGTCCAGCTCCTGCTGCTTAGCGTCCAGCTGCTCCTGAGCTTTAGCCAGCTCAGTCTGAGCGACCACCAGGCGAGCCTCCTGCAGGGCCAGGTTAGCCTGCACACACACAAACAAACAAACAAACACACATGTAACAATCCGTGTGTGGTAGATTTCATTCATTGTTACAAACTACAACATCATGGTGTTGCTTGGCAGCAAAATCCCTGGACTCCTCCGTGCTCCCACCTTCAGCGGCAGCACCTCCTTGTTGATGGCGAAGAAGTCAGCCATGGCCTGAGTCCAGGAGCAGAGTCCCGCCACGTTGCCGCAGATCCTTTTGGCTGACTCCAGGTTGTAGTCGTCCATGTCCAGGTACGGAGCGATCAGCTCCACCATCTCCTCTGTGATGGAGTCCTGCAGCACAAACAGGACAGAAGAATCCAGGAGAGAAGATACAGTATTACTTCTTTCAGGGGGGCACCGCCTGACAGGCTCAGATTGTTATTCTAAGTGTCTCACAACATTATTTATTTGATTTTATTGATTTGTTTATTCGACATGGACATTCAGTAACATTGGTGCTGTAACATTTAACAATGTAGAAAGTCCCAGATGCACGGTTCTTACTGGAGCACATAAATCACTTTAATAAAGGTGCAAAGGTCTCTTCAGCTTAATTTAATGTGCCTTAAGTGATTCATGTGCTCCAGTATTTTGTTTGGATCCTGTCTGAAAGAAGGTATCCCCTGAATTATTTTTTTATGTACGTCTTTAGTCCTTCTCTGAGAGCACCGACCTCCATTTGTGGAGTGGCTGAAGCGCAAGAGCTTCCCTTTACTTTGCTAGTAAAAGATGTTGTTTTAACTTACAAACAAATCCATGCTTTCAGTGCTTAGTTTATGCACTGTATTTTTTATTGTACTTTTCTGCAAGTCCTATTAACACACACACACACACACACACGCACACGCGCACACACACACACACACACACACACACACACACACACACACACACACACACACACACACACACACACACACACACACACAAATGATATTAATAATAGCTCAGGGTTTTTCCAGCTCTAAAGATACTGATGACTAATGCCAGCTTTACTAATCCAGAGCTTAGCAGGCATGCAACACACACACACACACACACACACACACACACGCACACACACACACACACACACACACACACGCACACACACACACACACAGGTATAATAAAAGCGAGTGATGACTGTAGTGTGAAAAGATGAGAAGGGAGTTTCACCATCACACAAATGTTACACCGTGATTTTCATTTAGAGTCAGCTCTAACTACACCTGATGATTAAAGGGTGATTACAATATCTTAAACTTCAGACTGATATTCTAATTGTCTGACAACTTAACAGAGGAAGATTTATTTTTAACCACAAACAGCTGTTTCAAACTGCTTCAACTCTGTTGATCTGATGTCTGAGGAGACAGAGTTCCTCTCAGTTTTCTGGGCTTGTGTTTTTTTCAGCACATGTAGGGCATATATCAGTTAATGTCGGTTTTATTTGTGGATGTGTAGCCTGACTTTCTTTCCCAACAGATACCTTTTGGGCCATTGCAGCATCTATAGAACAAAATTTGAATATTTACGATACATTTTAAAAGTTGTATGTCTGAGACCTTGCTGAAGTTGAGCAGCATGCTGAGGAAGGAAGAGTTCTGCATCAGCTTCATGGCCTCGGCCCATGAAGGTTTCGGACAAGGTCTTTCAGGGTCAGGAGTCAGCACGTCGATCTGCGAAAACCACAACAACAACAAAAAAACATCAGGAAAGCATCCCCACAACATCTTACTTTAGAGAAAATTTCAAACCAAACAAGATGTCTAGACCTTCCTCTGGAACAGCAGCAGCACAGAGTCCATGATCCTCATGATGAGGTGAGGAGGCTTCTGCAGTTTCCTCACGGTGGCGATGTCCGCTGGTTTAATCGTCTAAGGAGAAACAGTAAATAAATCAATCATTCAGTAAAAACTTGATGTCAGTTAGTCGTCAGCAGTGTTTTAGTGTCGATAAGATTTGATTTCACTGTGTTCAACGCCCTCTGCTGGCAGAAGAAAAGCTCAGCCGACACCTCTCACTAAAACGCCCCGTGTGTATCTTGTCAACAGCACAGAGGAAGCCTGTATGTGTGTGTCTGTGTGACCTGCAGTGCAGCCTCAGCAGCCTCCAACGCAGGTTTTGCAGCTTCCAATTTGATCTCTGCTGCTGCTTTGTCAGCTTCAATCTCATCGACGATGAGCTGAGCTTTATCCTTCACCTTCTGCACCTGCTGCTTCACCTGAACATGGAGAGAAAGAGAGAGAGAGTTTTTAACTTATTTTTCCCCGCTTCTTGTAAAAGTGACGTCTCCATGTGTTGGGTCAGACCTTTTCAGCAGCCTGAGCTTTGGCTGTGACCTCCTGCAGGACTTCATCTGCCCTCCTAGAGGCGACAGCGAGCTCCTGCTCCTTCACCACCAGCTCCTCAGAGAGCTGAGACACGGACTGCTCAGCCTCCATCAGTTTACACAGACCTGCAGACAACAGACACCAGACAAGAATCAGCACATTCACGACTGCTCCTATACTCCTGACAACAGATCTAAAGTGCATCATTGGAAAATAAGTGAGAAATGCCTTGACCATACCTGTCTTCATGCGCTCAGCGAGCGTGCCGACGTGAGCAATCTTCTCGGCGTAGATGACCTTGTAGCTGTCGATGAAGGACAGGTAGGATTTTGGCGTCACAAATGTTTGACGCCTGAAACGCTCGAAATACTCGGCACATTTCTCCGCCACCAGGTCCTGCAGGGAGGACAAACGTCATGACATCACTCAGCTGTTAACCATAGACGTTATAACACATAGACGTAGTCTCAGTGACTTCACCTTTGTAGTTTTGAAGCCCAACAATGGCAGTCACTATATGGGAAATGCCAACCCTAATGCTGACCAACTTTCGAGCAATCTAGTAACAGATGTATGCAAAACTCTTAACCTTCATACACTCAAAACGGATGAGTTATAAAAATGTGTTGTGACAGCGTAGTTTCATGTTAGTTCTTACTACTTGTTTTTTTAACATAAATATTGTGTTTACTTTCCCTCTGCTGATAAAAACACCTGTTCAAAGAGGAAGCATTACCTGGAAGGTTCCCATGGTAACCACCACGCTCTGCTTTACACCATCCGAGCAGCAGAGGTCCTGGTAATTAGACAGGAAGTGATTCGATACAGCCACCAGGGCGTCCCGAGGCCAGCGCTGGAACCAGTCCACAGTGCAGCCCGAAATCAGACCTGGGAACTGATCAGGAGACAGATCATTAAAGACACAGACAGAAATCTTCCTTCAAATGGGAAATATCAATCACACCCTATATTCGACAAAATAAGCTACATTGACTATTACTCATTAAAATGTAATGGACCACTCCTCATTTTCTGACAGTTGACACACAACAAATCAATTAGTGGATATAAACTGTGCTAATCTGACTTTTCTTCTTGGTTGATTCCGCTGAAGCTTACAGTCTTCACCTCACCTTTAATGCTCTGGTCCGAAACTTTTCCCCGACGGGTGAGAAGCAGAGGACGACGTGGAGGTTGCTCCGCACTCGGGACAGGAAGAAGTCGTAGAGGTTCTCAGAGGTTGGAGGTCGGCGCGGGTGATGTCGCTTCATGACAGGAATCAGATCCTGAGTGATGTCATCGAGCTCGTCACGAGCAAACAGGTTAGAAACTTCTCCGCTGGCCAGGACGTTGTTCATGTATTCTGCAGACGAGAGCAGAGGTCGACCAGGACAAAATATTTAATACCTACAAAACTTCGGTCCATGACAGTTAATGGATATTCCAGAGGATGACATCGATGACCAAGACAAATTATATCAAAATATAACAAGCAAATAGTGCTCGCTCCAGAGCTACAACCATTATCAATCTACAGAAGTTCTACTATTTTCAACAATTGACAGAAAGAAAATGTGTTTCGAAATAGAAAGATTAAATGTAAATCTTTTAGATAACGTTTAAGGCAAAAAGGTCAAATATTTTTTCTGCTTTAAGCTTCTCAAATGTGACAATTTTCTGCCTTTTGTACATGTCCAATGTAAATTATTTTAAAATGTATTTCTCGACACAAACACTGTCGGTTACCGAGGAAGGCTTCGTCTTTTATGTCGTTGTCGGTAAAGAGGAACGTGACTCCTCGTCCCTGCTGACCAGCGATACGATACAGAGCCTTCAGATCCTCCAGCAGGTTACTGCTGCTGTACGACCTGCAGGACATACACAATCACAAACACACACACAGACACACACAAACAAACATTTAAAAAAAGAATAATACAGGGATTCTTTGCTGTTATTGACTTACTGAAGAGGTCATTTTCTCCTGCAGAATGAAACTCTTGTTCTGTCCATGTTTGGATGCATTTCTTGTTTTGTTTTTTATTTAGTTGTTTCATTGCTCTACAACACATAAAAAAAATCAATGAACATATTAATGTGAAGTGGAGGTGTGTGTTGGGCCTCAGACCTGGTTAGTGTGATCTGGAAGGTTTGATACCCGGCGATGAACGACGCCAGCCTCGTCAGACTCTGCTTACCCGATCCCCCGACCCCAACCAGCAGGGCGTTCCCCTGTGGCGTGCGCAGGATCCGAGAGATCCGAATCAGGTGGGTCATCGCGTCCTGTTAATGGAGAAAATAAAGGCTTGTTTCATAACAGAGATACAGAGATTGAAGATACATAAATCTTTTAAAGCGAGTCATATGTTTCTGTTTTAGCAGCTCGTTTTTTCACTAATAAGTTATCAACATTTGAATGAACACAACTAAAAATAAATGCGGACAACTGAGCCAATCAAAACTGAAACGCTACTCTCTGACTCCTTAAATCTTCTGATTAAAGATAAAATAACAGTCAGCTCTTTTTTCAAAAAATGTGTTTAATATTGGAGGGAGGAAAAGGAATAAAGAAGTCTAATTTTGGATGAGCCTCAAAACTCCAACATGGCCGTCTGACATTCAAAAAAGTTAAGTCATCACCTTGAAGAAGACCAGGTCCATGGCTCCGCCCCTCATCGCCTCGTTGTACTGCTGCTGGAAAACACACAGCCGCTTTTCCAGAGCGTCCAGGGATGGGATTGGCTCATACACCTGTCAATCAAATCAATTTTTGCCATTCCAATCAGAGTGACATCCAAATACACTGTAGACAACTAACTACTTATTAATAAGAGGGGGACTTGCTCAAGTTTAATCATGATAAAACCAAAATAGAAACACTAAATTTAAGAAAAAATGTAATGTTACCTTTGGAGCTTCAAGCTCAACGTCTTCAGGCTCGTCTCCTGTCGCCTCCGGAGCTTCACGCATGAAGTCCACAAAGCAGCTGTTCCACTGAGCATGCTCAGTCACAGCTCTCCCATGATCCTCCACTGTGATCTGAGGACAAAAAATGGTTAGATTATGGTTATATTTACACTGTGATCAAAAATATTCCAGTTGAAATGGTGGCAAAAAGAGGAAAAGGAATACAAATTTGTTTGAGTGACATGAATGGGCTCAAAGAAAAGGAGGAAAGAGAAAAAACAGAGCTGCACATATCCCTCCGTTTAACTTCCATTATTTAACCTTTTGCTGAATTTGAATATATTTGATAACAGACAAAAAAAGCTATAATTTACACATTACTTCCCAAAACAAACACACCTTCTCCATGATGCCGTTGAAAGTTTGTCTGTCGCTGCTGTCGATGAATCTGTCAGCGATCACTCTGCAGCATTCATGATGAAACAGAGCCGAGAGGAGCTCTGAGCTCTGACACACCTCAGACTTCACTGTCAGGATCCCCTGAAGCACAACACAACAGGTATTGAAGTAAAGTAGAAAACTTATAGTTGGCAGAAGAAGGGCTTATAAACAATTAAATGTGGTGTCCCTCAAGGTCCAATTCTGGGTCCTCTACTGTTGGAAAATGATTCAGAAACATGGAGTTTTCAGAAAATCACCTTTGGTTAGAGGCTCATAGCATCAAAATTTGACACCCACTAGACTCACGTAATTTTTCATCTCTATTTTGCTGATGACACACAGCTGTATATTCCTCTCTGATCTAGAAAACTCAGCAGGTTGAAATTATTTATTTATTCACAATAAACTTGGATTAGTGTAATCTGAGAGGCTAATGAGATCAATACAAAGTGTTGTATGACAAAGGAACATGTCTATCATTCGTATTCAGGATGAATGACTGAAAACAATGTTGAGGTGTGTACCTGCCAGATTCTGCTGAGGTCCCTCAGGTTGAAGATGTAGTGAAACTTAGCAGGAGACGGTAACATCTGAGGAGAGAAGGATTTATTTTCCGTGGAAAAAAAGCAAGAGTATACTTCACACTGGTTTGGAAAAGAAATAGGATTTAAAGACTAACAGGTGTCCATTTAAATATCCAGTTAATTCTTAGAATACTGCGCTTTATAGAGAATCAAGGCGGCAGTTTGTCTAAATGATTTACTTTACTCTTCAAAATCATTTGACTCATATATGGGACAAATAATTACTAATTGATACATGACGACAGACAAAAACAAACATAAGAGCAGGAACTGTAGAGGAAACAAAACAAAGGTAACAAATGAACATGAACAGAAGTGAACTTCTCGGCTTTAATAAAATGATTTCTACCTTGGCCTTCACAGCCTGCCACACCCGTCTGGTGGTGGGTACGAGGGCAGCAGCAAACTCGCAGACAGCAGCTAGAAAACCTCTCTCAGGGCAAAAGTATCCCTGAGCCAGGGTGCTGAAGATCTTATCGATGGAGGAGTTGGAGGGCAGCGTGCAGTTAAAGATGGAGAACTGCCTCTTTAGACGCTGAGGGATGTCGTTCCGACCGCCACCCGGGTGGATCATGGCTGCCACCAGCTGTTTAAAGTAATTACACCATTTATTGTTTACTCAGAGAGGAGTGCCAGATGTGACCAGTAACATACTCTAAATGGCACCAAAATGTACTCAATGAACATCATGCAGTATTGAAGAAGACTTGAAACTAGAGATTGAGACCAAACTCATTGTAAAAATGTTTACTGACTGAATAAATCAACTGACAAGTACGACAACGACTGAAGCAATGAATGATACATGGTCATTCTCTAGCTTAAAATAATAAAGATGTCAAAGTCTTCAATGCTAAACAGTAGCCTTCAAACTAATGAGTGACATAACGGAGGCTTCATCAACTTCTTCTAAACATTCATCGTCTTCAAAATGTTGCGAGTGAACCTCAATGTCAAATTGAAAAACTAAACCTGTGAAGTTTATACTCAGTAGATTTGTTGTTTACCTGAACATCCACCACAGTGATGAATTCTCCTGGACGATCCAAACTGTAGAAACCTCCCTGCTCCATCAGCTGACGCACAATCTCATTGGTTATCTGAGAGGAACAGGGGTCAGGGACAGGAAATATCAACAATCTAATGTCAAATATTAGGAGGGTGGGAGCAACAATGGAGCTTACAGAATAGAAAAACAGAAAAAGAAAAAAAATGGAATAAGAGTTTAACAATTTAAAAAACTTTTCATAAGAATGACGTAAAAAATGTAATTGGTTACCTGGAAGTGGGAAAAAAATGTATCAATAACCAAAACAGGACAGTTGTTAAATTTACAGAATAGAAATCCCAATGTGTAATATTTTTCTTACAATCGTTAAAAATAAAAGACTTCCTTTCACACTTTACTTTTTGGTTATGTTCAAGATTGATAATTGTTGTCAGAAAAAAAGAAAGAAAACAAACACGATGGAAGAAACGGAGTCTGAGACTGACCTGATCACCCCATTCGTTGATGACGGGCATGTTGATGTCATCGATGAAGACGGTCATCCTGCGCCCGGCCGGTGGCCCGTAGGTGGCGCCCATCCGTTTATCGATGTAGCTCTCGATGGTTCGCTGGAACATGCTGGGCAGCGTGGCCGACGAGAAGTTCATCGTCTTACTGAGGTGGCGCTCAGGGTCGAGCTTACTGGTGTAGCCCTGCAGGGGGAGCCACAGATGTAGCATTAGCGTTTGCTTAATCTCTAAGCAGAGTAAAACATTGCTCATATTTTGGACTGTTTTTAGTTTTAATTGACAGTCTAATTATTGCTGATGGGTTCTGAGATACATTAAAGTATGACATTTTTCTCGGTGTCTCACTTTGATCATGACGGTCTTGGCGGTTCCCTGTTCTCCAATCAGCAGCACGGCCTTCCTCTGCTTCACGATGGTCTGCATCAGGAAGTCCGTCCTCACATTGTCCACGTTGGGAACCAGGATGGACGAGTAGTCTGGGACTTGGTCCTTAGGGTAAACGTAGTCTGGGACCTGCACAGTTTCAACAATAAATACAAGAGGAATATTTTGAGACTGCACACGGATTTGTCCAGGTTTTGTCTGATTGACCAACAGAAACAACTGAAATTTAACTATCTGGTTAAGAGCTCAAACTTCCTTAAATCACTGAATATGATAAATGACATGGAAAAAAACAGATATTTTTATTGTCTATGTTGCAGGATCTTAGGTTTGAATATTTCACTCAGTAAATGAATGGTTTGAATAAAGCACTGTAGAGAAAAGATAAAGAGTATAAGGGGAAAACGTATTTAACTTCTTTGCTTTTTGAGAAAAATACAGATAAACATTGAGGCCCAAGGAGTTCAGTTGGAATAATGTGAACTGTGTCAAAGTGTCCTGGACCCCCACATGGTCACAGAGTTGTCATTCTGTAGGAGACATTGTTTGTTCAGTGTTTGTTTGTAAAAAAAACAAAAACACAAGACAAAACATCCACAGACCTTGTTGGACCAGTGCTCCCATTGTCCCTGCTCGTTGACGGTGAACTCAAAGATGGTCTGATCGTCCTGAGTCTGCGGCAGGTCCAGAGAAGAGCCCAGACGCTTTAAACAGACACATGACAACAAACTGGACTGTTAGAGCCCCTCCTGGATGACAAGTTACGTACTACATATAGCCAGTATAAAGACAAATTAAACGACAAACTGATCACATATCTAGAAAAAGTATTCATAAAAGCAGAACTATAATGACACTAAATACTGCAATCTGAAATATAAGAATCGTAGCAGTAGATTGAGTAGCTGTGAAATAAATGCAGTGCCGTAACATTAGGAGATAGTTCCCTTTCAAATAAAGTGAAGTAGAATTAAGAAGCAGTAAAAATAATATAAATACGCATCTATATTTTTTTTTCAGAAATTAGCCAAACTAACTTTTTAAATACAGTCAGAAATGACAGATCCTGAGCGCCTGACTAGTGTCAGAGCTACAAAAAGCCAAGTTTGTCCTGATGATGCCGCTAACATCCTCCTGGGGCGCCAGATAGCCTTGCGGTTATGTGGCACGCACCATGTATGGAGGCCAGAGTCCTCATCGCTAAAAGTACATCTATTTCATAAGACAGGTGAGTAGGAGAGGAAAGAATCCTTCAAAACATGCAGGAAAACTCATACACACTGCCATCATATTAGTGAAATTTAGACAGTGTGCAGGAATTTACCTGAAAATTTAGGATAATTAAAAACAATAAATAACCTAATATTGGACGCCTAGAAGCAGGTTTCAATATTGGTATATCTTGACCTCTTTGTAACTGAACATATACAAGAGCGCCCCCCTCAGGTAGCCCAGGTGCATCAACAGACATCCAAAACATGCACAGACACACACCTTTAGGAAAGCCTCCATCTTGGCCCTGTCGTCCAGCTCCAGCACCGCTCCCAGAGACCACATCACAGAAAACACAAAGAGTCGGCTCACGTCACCGTGGCAACCCTGTTTCTCCTCTGCAGGAAGCAACCCCTGAAAAAACAACAAAAAAGGAAATGAAAACAACAAAAAATGACTTGTGAACATGGAAACATCCACACCGTAGAAGAAGGAGAGGAAAAAGAGGAGGGTGTCTCCCCCCACTGGCAGCGTAGGTGATGACAAACACTGACAGAACATCCTTTCACATTTTGTTTCTTCGACTGTAATCTTTCCCCAGAGCAAGAGTTTCTGTTTTACCTGGAGTCATAACCTTTACTTGGACCCTACCTCAGCCTTTTCGCCTGGTTGCTGTCGTCTACTAATAACTGTGTTTGTGTCAAGTCTTTTTTTTTTTATATTATACTTTTGTACAGGTTGTAAATGGTAAATGGACTTGAGCTTGTATAGTGCTTTTCTAGTCTTCTGACTGATGGCAGAGTAAAGGGGCAATCAGTATTGGCTAATCCCATTCATTCACATGTATACGCCCCTGACGAAGCAGCGAGAGCAACAACTTAAGAGTCTTGCCCAAGTTCACATCACACAGCTGGGGATCGAACCCCCAACCTTCCAGTTCAGAGCATCCGACTCTACAACTAAGCCACAGCCGCCCCATAGTGTGATAGATGTTTTTTTTCTCCAAAAGTAAGTGGTATAAAACCTAATTAATACACTGTCCCCACTCTCTGAAACACAGAGTAGGGGTTGATCATCCATTTCCTCATGTCAAATAGACTACATACATTCTAAACATTGATTTGGTATAGACCTTGTTATGAGGGAGTTCCTGGCCCGACCATATACTGTGAAGGCATGCTATATGAACAGTACGACAGGGTTAAATGCTTTATTTAGAAACCATTCAGTATTTGCTTGAGCAATTTTCTGGAATAACTGTTTGTAGTTTTCAGTTTTTATACCCTGAATTTGTAAGAAAAACTCTTGTGAAATGTTTGTGTCGTACCTGCAGCAGGTCAATAGTCTGTCTGATGTACATACACTCCAACACCTGCATCTTAGGAGACACAGACGTAGAGACAAAGTCCAGCAGGTCCTGTGGGTGGAACAGAAAAATATAAATGAACATCTTCTTTTGTTTTCCTTTAGAGAGCTGAGGAGAAAATCTGAAAAAGAAGAATTTAAAGTATCTTCAAGTGATGATGAGTGAAACAGTCTGAGTGTTCTGGTCCTTCCCTGGTAGCAGCAGCTGAAGCAGAGTTTCAGTGCGTTGGCCTGCGGTCCAGGGAGCGTCTGTAACCAAGCCTGCAGGATGGGGCTCCAGCCGAGCACCGACGAGCTCATGAACACCATCCCGTTCCTGGACACGGTGGCCGGGGAGGCGTTGTCGATGTTGTGTGGCTCAAAAACAATCTGTAGGCAATGACATAACCATACTTTACATCTTCCTTTGATTTTGATTTTTACTCAGTGAATCTCCTCTGGCTCAGGATTGTCACCTTGCAGCAGGGGGCCATGGGGATTCGGTCTCCGTTTGCCAGCGTCAGAGTTTTGTTGTCATCCAGAACTGAGTTCAGGTTCTCGATCCAGATGGCATCCACTGGCCCATCCAGCACGATCCAGACGTATTCTCCCTGACACACACACACACACACAATACATTAATATAAACCATTCTTACAGGTCTTTCCTGTCTCTATATTTTATGTATTTCTCGTTGTATCTGCTCTTTTAATCACATCATAAAAAACTATTATCATCATTCAAAATCTATTTGTTTGCTGCGTCTTCCTTGTGCTGTTGTGACATCAGCACCAGAGCTTTCATCATTTGTTACACAATATGGTGTCATATTTATGTGCTTGGAGAATTGAGACCTGGGAGTTGGACTAGCGGGAGTAGTAGGTGAATTGTGTCTTAAACGTGTAGGCTTAAGTGTCCTTTAATGCACAGATTTAAAACAGCTCTATGGATGATCTGAGACTTGGCCACGTGGGCTAAAATATTGAAAACAACCTTCTTGGCCTTCAGAGTCTTCCTCCACAGAGTAGAAAAGATGCCGTCGGTCCAGTCGTTGGTGGTGACGTCCAGAGTGCCGAACATCTGCGAGGCCGTGATCGCTTTGGGGTTCATCCTCATCTCGCGGTGGGGGGAGCCGCACTCTGACATGGCCTTCATCAGCGTGTTGATACACGCCGTCTTACCCGCACCGCTGGGACCCAACGTCATCATACCTGCAGAGGCCCAGGTGAGCTGTTCTTATTTCTATACCAGAAAATCTTAACAAGGCTTTCTCTAGAATTAAAGAGTTTACAGATAAAAACATGTCTGCTGCAAATTCATTTATTTTCAGGAATTTTAATGACTTTATGTCTACCGATAAATAACAGATGTTATATTTGTTCATGGCGAGTACATGAAATTAAACTTAAAGGCAACAACTGAATGGTTACAAAATAAATCAGAGTGAGTTTATCTGCTCCCCAATGGATGAACCCTTCAGTTGTGACTGTTTCCGGCCTCTAAGGACAGAGGTGTCAGGGTGTTGTAAGTCTGTCAAACACTTTCAGGTTCAGTCTGTTCTGAGGTGTACCGTGTCGGACTCTCTGCGTCTCGTACAGCTGAACCAGTTTGAGGATCCAGGGGGGATGAGGGATCAGCCCGGCCTGCTGAGCCTGACTGAAGATAGACGACTCCAGGTCGGGATAACCAGCTTTATCAAGCACTATAGTGGAGGAGGAGGAGGAGGAGGAGGAGGAGGAGGAGGAGGAGGAGGAGGAGGAGGAGGAGGAGGAGGAGGAGTAAAATAAAACAAGTCTTTAAAACATATTTATAAAAGTTTCTTAAGAAGTAAACCTGGGAATAACAGCCCCAGAATAAAGCAGTCCATTCATTGTTTGACTGTTGCTGCCTGACTCCCTGACATTTATATGAGGGTGAGGGTTTGTTTTCTGACATTGCTTCTCTGGTCCTGACTGTGTTTGTGTGTTTGAGTGTGTAATGTACTGAGAGATAGAAACCTACCAATACCAGGGAACAGATCATTGATCAGACTCATAAACAGAGGCTCGTCCTCATCGACCTGCAGAGACAGAGAGGATCAATGGTACTGTTTTAAATGTGTCACAAGATGGAAACCCTCGAGAACATTTGAAACCATTGGCACAATTTGAACTACTCTTCCACCCTCTTAAACATTGATAACGTTTATTTCCCAGCATGCTTCTGTGATCAGGTACCAAGCAGTGACTCTCTTTAAGAAGGAGACGTAGCCTCTTGTTTACACAACTGAGCAGAAAACCTTCATTCTCTCCAGTGTCCAGCAGTGGGAGACTCCACTCATTACAAAAAGCAGTCTGATTAGAAGTCAAAATAAAATGTTCCTACTTGTCAGTTGATGTTATGTATTCCCGCCGTAAACACTTATTGTTTACAGTTAAACTAAGACTCACCAGAAACAGATTAGCACTCCTCTGAGGAATGTAATTAACAAAAAAAAGACACATCTGAAGGAGTGAATATAGCTCTTCTTTTGAATTTGAACACACGGTTGCCTCTCAAGTTGTTGCCTGGACCTTAAAAAAACAACGCAGCGCAGAGAATAGGAAGTCTTTGCCTGAAGTTGTCAAACGCTAACCTCTGTCTTCGCCGGAAATACAGAGAAATTAGCATCCATTCCCAGAGGCATAAATTGTCTATGATGATTGCAGATGAGTTTGGAGATTGCAACCACAGTGACCAGGATATGTCGCAATGTGGCCAATTCTGGAGAGGTGAATGTTGCTACGTCTATGTTTGAGATTTCAGGTATTTACAGTATGGTTAAAAACGTTCTTATTGTCTGATCTCTCAGAAGTAAATAACTAATAGAAAACTAACGGACCAGTTTGGAGAGGTTCATGTCTCTCAGGACCCTCATCACCACCGTCTTCTCCGGTTCTGATGGGTTGGATCTCTTCACAGCTCCCAGCGTCCTCAAAACGGACAAAATGTTCCTCAGACCAAAATCATAATGGACCTGGTGTGCAAACAAAAAAGAAACACGTTAATCTAGTGCAGTGAGCAGAGACTAAAATATGATCAAGTTTGACCTCTATGACCTGTTTGGAGAGCTGCTCCTCACACAGCTTGTAGAGGGTGTAGAACTTCCTGCTGAGGACCTGGTTGTCACGGAAACCTGCGCTGGCCAGTTTGACCCTCATGATGATTGCTCGGTCCGGCACCATCATGGCTACAGTCCGAAACTGAATCTTCAGGTTCTCTGGCAGCTCCTGGCGACCTGCATAACCTGGGTTCTGGAGGACGGAGAAGATGTTTGAAGTCTGGAACACTGTGGTTTATTCAGAGATTCAGTTCTTCAGCTCTAGAAAGTTTGGACTGGTTTCAAGTCATAGATCAACCGAGGGATTTATTGGGTTTCACCATCTCCGCAGAAGTGCAATTGTAGTCTAGTGTCAACATAACTTGTGTTTCACCAGCTGAGTGGTTCTAACATCGGAAATTACACTTGAACTCTTGCTTTTAGTAGGTGTAAACTCCTCCGTAAAATCTGGTTGTCATGGTGATGGTTTTGAAAGGTAGGATAAAAGAGTGTAATTTTTTTATATATAAATAATAATATCTAATCCTGATATTATTTATCTGGAGCTCAGTTACCATGGTGAGGAAGATGCCGAACTCAGGGTCCATATCGACCACGTCTCCGTCTGTGAACACAAACTGTTTCTTCTTGTTCTTCTTACACTGCAGGACGATGTAGATCTGCTGGGCGGCGACGGACAGAACCGGCAGTTCGATGCGGTTAAACTCATCGAAGCAGCCCCAGGCTCCGGCCTGGGCCAGACCTGCAGACACACAACAAATAACTGACACCACTGCGCAGCACAGATTTTGTCCCAGCTCTTTTTGCACTACATGGCACTAAGTTCATGCTGTATAGCTCACAAAAATAGCTGATTAGAAGAAGAGTAAAAGGGGTTTTGGTCCAGGTCTGTGTGATGTTTGTGAGGTGATGAAGGTTCCATCTGTTCTGTTTTTAATGTCTGTTCTTGGATCTTCTCCTGGAGCAGCTACTGCTACTCCTTCAGGAAGCTGCTCGCTGCTGTACATACTCTCTCTCCTTATGGAAAAATATAAAGTCTCTGTCTAGACAGAAGCTATAGGAGTGGGATGAGTTGTCAGACACCTGTGAGTGTGAGTGTGTACGCTGGTAGAGAGGGTGTGCAGTTTCAAGTACCCAGGGGTGCTCAACTCTGAAGATCTCACATGGACAACCCACATAGAAGTGGGCGAGGCAGTTCCTATATCACCTAAGACAAACACCTAATCTAAGGGCTGCAGCCTTGGGAGAAACACACACACACACTCTCACACCTTTGTATATGCGTCCCAGTCCTCTGTAGTCCATCTGGTCGGAACAATTAAAAACCACCACATATTTCCCCAGACAGCGGCCCATGTCTTTAGTGGTCTCTGTCTTTCCTGGAAACAAAAACCCACGTATATGTACAACATGCAACAAAGTCAAGACGAGAATGGTTTTCATATGTACTGTGTTACCTGTTCCTGCTGGACCGGCCGGAGCTCCGCCCATACTCATGCCCAGCGCCTGAGAAAGAGTGATGTAACACCTGGACAGATGTTTAAAGGAGTGTTAACATATTCAGTTCCTTCTGTGTGATACGGGCCTCATCTTAACGATGGTTTTACCTCACAGTTAGTGGGTTAGGTGATGTTTCAGGTCTGTGTGTGTGTGTGTGTGTACCTGTCGGTCAGCGGGGTGATGACCAGTCTGTCCGTACAGCCGAGGTATTCGTTGCAGTAGCTGAACTCAACATCTGTGATTTGGATGACACACCTGTCCATCTCCTCCAAGAAGTAAAACCTCGACTGTTTCTGCCACTCAAAGTCCGCTGGGGATCGCACGTTCAGATGCACCTGAGCGAGATAACAGAGCATCATAAAAACTGCCGTCATCAACATCCAGCTGTGTTTTTAGCCTGCCCCCTTTCCTCCCACCAGTTCGTCAAAGATGTCCCTCTGGTGGACGTGGATGGTGATGAGCGTCTCGTATTTAGTCCTCTCGTTCTTGCTCAGCTCCCTGGTCGTCATGTCGATCAGCTCGTTAAGGATATCCAGGAACTTCTGATTGGTTGTTTGCATGATCTGTTAACCAATCAGATACAAGTAGAATGAGAGGAGAGGATCTGTTTGACATGTTTACCCCTTGCTCGTATTTTTCAAAATCAACAAATCAATTTCTATTTATATATCACCAAATCCAAACAAAACGTTTCTTAGGACACTTGACATAAAGAGCAGGTCTAGACTGTACTCTTTTACAGAGACCCAACACAAGTCCTGCTCCCTTTAAAGAGGCCTTGAGCAGAACTAGACTCATGGTAGCAGAAATCTGCTGCGACTGGATGGGCCAAACAAATTGGGAGAGAGGGAGATGCAGAAAGAGAGAGCTGGATAGAGATGCACCTTCTTGTCGGACTTGCTGAGGACGAGTGCATCCTCTGCGTCTTTGGTCCAGATCATCTGGATTCCTAGCAGGCCGACCTGAGCTGGAAATGCAGACTGGAACTCCAGCAGCTTCAGGGCCGGGTCGCTGATGGCCAGGTAGGCCTGACGAATGATAGCATGGAGCGTCTGCCTCACCCCAAGTAGCAACTGTCCCAGCCACTCCTCCACGTTCCCCTGGATGGACAAGTCCTACAGTTAAATCCACTGCAAGCTTCAAGAGTCAAAGATCTCACTCATGATGCATGTTTCAGGCTTTTTAAGGAAAAGGAAAAAAAGTATTGGGACAAAACTGTTTCATTAGAGATCTAATTTACGTAACTTCAAATAAACAAATATTTCTCCCAAAACTGGAGCAACTGCAGTTTTATAGGCTTCATTTAAGCCAGGTGGTTGCCTGTTGATTTATTGTTTATATGAAAGGTGTTATCAGAGGTGCAGACACAGATCCCTGTAGTTTAGATTTAGGTTTATAGTTCAGAGTCAGATTCAGCATCACCACTTAACATCATAAACAAATATTAGTAACACATCTGTTTGATTAAAAACCTCTTCTTCAGGTTTTCTAGAAAAGAAAGATCCATTACCTGGCAGTCTGACACAGTAATCAATATTATACTTCCACTCAGCTGGAAATCTTTCAATCCTATGTATTCAGACATCGAGAAGTCAATAAAAAGTCCTCATAATGATACTACTGTAAATCCAGCTTCAGTGTGTACCTGAGCCTGGACAGGTTGGCTCAGGTCCACAGTTTCTCCCTCTTGAGACTGAAAGCTGACGATCTGGTCGTAGATTTTCTCGTTGAAAACCACTCTGTTGACGTTGTCAAACAGACTGAGCAGATGAGCCTGAGAGGTAGAGACAGAAAAGACTCACTCAACAAAAAGGAAGGACAGTTTTAAGCTCAAACTGTGATTTTATGAACTTTAAGTAAGTAAGTAAAGTAAAATGACACCAAACGATTTATTAAACACAATGTTGTCAAAGGTTATTACCTGTGAATCAACTGTGTTTCAGCTCAGTGTTTTCTACTTGATTCTGACATGTGTGTTACTGTTTATCAACCATGTGATTCTCAGGCAGGACCAGTGTGTTACCAGTTTGTTACGAGTGTATGACCAGTGTGTTACCTTAGTGTCACCAGTGTGTTCACTGTAAATGACCAGTGTGTTACCTGTATAGTGTGTGAGTCAGAGGCTTGTCCTAGGATCTCCAGCAGGGCGGGATCAGACACAAAGAAAAAACGAGGAAACACCAATCGTTTCTTCTCCAGGTAACCAGACAGAGACTTCTGACAGTGCTCCAACTGCTCGAGGAGGTGAGGGAGCAACTGGAGGAGGAGGAGAAGGAAATAAGAACCTGGTATGAATCTAGCATTAATACTGAATAACTATATTTCTAACAGAGACACACGGATTAGACCAGCAGTAGACCAGCAACTCTTGGATAATTGGGAGATTAAAATGACCGTTTTTGTCAATGGAGTCTGGCAGTTTTAACAGCTGTTTTTGGTGTAAAGAAATCATCTTCCTCTGTAACTAAAAGGTCTATCTCTGTAGGGATCCTCCATCGGTAATGTCAAGACTAACAATCTGAGCTGCTCAGAAACACAAGAAGTTTTACAGAGTCAAAGTGTTATGATGCTCAGAGGCATGTTGGCAGCACCTGGCTCAGTGTCTCATCCCCCACACAGCACTGCACCACATTAGGGAGTTCGTGAGCTCGCTGCATGATCCTCTGCCACGACTTGTCAATGTTCTGGAAACGCTTGGCCTCCTGTATGAGTCAAAGACAAACTTGAATCTGTCAGGGATGACATGCTGCTGAAAAACACAAACTCAATCTCTGTACAGAAAGCTTTCAGGGTTCATTGTGACCTGAGGAAGCTGCTTAGCGATGTCTCCGCCCACAAACACTGCCTCCAGGTAGATCCAGAGGTTTTGCACAGACAGCCACTTCTCGATGATCTCGGAGGTGTTGGAGAGTTTCTGGACCCACAGCTGGATGGACGGCTTGAAGGGAGCGTTGTATCTGCAGGAGGGAGAACCACAGTTCTTCTTAATCATGTCCTTTACAGTAATTAGTTTATTTACATTTTCTCTTTCCTTTATTTGCATCCTTCCTCTCCTTTTATTCCCCCCCCTTCCTCAGGCCCTCGTCTCCTCACCTGTTGCTCAGCAGTGACGTCAACACCATCAGACTGTCCTCCATCATGGTCATTTTCTCGGCTGTGTCGGCTCCTTTCAGCAGCAGTTCTCCTCTGGTCCTGAAGGGGGCGAAGGCAAGCGAGTGGCTGCTCCATTCGGCCACCACGTCCTTCAACTTGGCCTCGATGTCCCGCTCCTTCACCGCGCTGATACACACATCCTGATGCACAGAAACATTTTAAAAATATACTTTTGCCTTTTCATTTTGATTCCTCAGTTTTTTGCTCTTACTGTAAAAAAAATACACCTCTGACCTTTGAGGAAGATTTGAAAGTTTGAAGTTCTTAAAGCACTTTATCAGTATCATCAGACATGTAGGATTTATTCCAGACTTCTCGGGGTTATTCAAACTTTTCTGGAAGTTTTTAGTGTTTCAGAATCACTGATGATGTTTCTTATGGATTACATCAAATCTTCTAAAATGATTCTTGATTTTTAACAAAGACTCTTGACTCTTGATCGAGTCCCCTCAGACAGATTCTAATCTTTTCCAATCTTTGAACATTTTTGCAGATGTTTCTGTGATACCTCAATGTCCTCTTTGTATTTCAGCAGCGGGGCCTCCATGATGTTTCTGAGGGCCATACTCTCTGACTCCACCTGAAAGCTGTGACCAGTCAACTCACTGAGGCGAGTCCAGTGTCGAGGCAGCATGGCCTGAAACACAAACGGTTAAATCACTGACTGTTTGTCATGGTGACAGTTATTGTCCCACAGTGGTGTGGGTATTAGTACAGAAAAAATAGAAAAAGACCTCAGACCTCCATTCTCTGCATTATCCCACAGAGCTTTTTCTTCTGATGTCAGACTCAGGGTGAAGTTTAAATGTAATAATGTTGAACCACTGTGACCCAAGGTGTGAAAGTGTGTGATCATATGATACATTTAGTGCTGACTGAAACACTGAGAAACAGAAGGACACAAGATGGTGTAAACCAGATGGAAATTTGGCTTTTTGAATAATATATTAATATAAAAATACATACAATATAATATTTCTATCTCCAAATAAGACCGGCTTTCTTTTTTTCCTTTCTGCTTGCAAGCTAACATAACAATTCAGGCTGAGCAACTAGCCCCAGCGCTTCTCTTCCCAGCAACGTTTTCCAACTCCTCTTTGGGGATCCCAAGGTGTTCCCATGCCAGAAGGGATATATAATCTCTTCAGTGAGCTTTGGGTATACCCTGGGGTCTTCTACCAATTAGATGTACCCAGAAAACATCCTAAGGAAGGCGACCAGGAAGATCCTGGTCAGATGCTTGAACCACCTCAACTGGCTGTGATATCTGAGCTCCTCACCCTATCTCCAAGGCTGAGCCCCAAAACCGTCCGGAGGAAGCTCATTTCAGCCGCTTCTATCCACGATCTCTGTCTTGCCGACACTACCCATAGCTCATAACCACAGGTGAGGGTTGGAACATGGGTTGATGGTGGATCAAAACCTTTTCCTAACGATGGTCCATTACGATATGTCCACATTACTGCAGACGCTGCAGCAATCCCATCAATCTAACGATTCCTTTTACTCTCACTGTGAACGAGAACCTCTAGATACTTGAACTCCTTCACTTGAGGCTGAGAGCAATCTTCTGTTTTTCAGCAGAGAACCATGTCCTCAGACTTGGAGGTGCTGACCCTCATCTCAACCACTCAGTATGTAACTGTTAAATATGTATCACTATGTAACAGCAATGTTAGCTTGGGATTTGATTAAGGATATTATCAGTTGCATGTGATTGATCTAATAAGACAGCCATAAGACAGCTCTAATATTGACAACTTCAGTCTTCTCTCACTGATCCAGACGTCAGAGAAAAAAGAGCATTGTGGGAATATGTTGAATGACTTCTCACCTTGTTGGCCATCATATAGAGCAGCGGGCAGCTCTCCGTGAAGTCATCGATGGTTTTCTTTAGATCTCTGAAAGCCGGCCAATCCTTCAACGCCTTTGGAAGCTTACGGATCCTTGAAAACGTACGAAGACCCAGAGAGTCAATCAATCCATCAATTAACCAATAAATTACACTTTATTTGTGTTCAACAATTTATCCATATAAGGTAACACGAGGTGTTCCATGCCATACCGTTTAAAAAAAATAAAAAAAATAATAAATATGAACAGTTTCTGTATTTATGTGTTGTCTCCTTCCTCTACCTGTTCTGGAAGTCCTGCAGCTCAGTGTTGATCTTCTCGATGTTAAGCTCCGCCCACAGGATGTCATAGTATCCAGTCACGCTGTCGATGACGGAGTTATACAGAGAGTAGAGTTTGGACAGCAGAGACAGCTCCCTCCTGATTCTCTGCAGCTCAGGGTACTCTGCAGGGAGGGGGGAGGAGGAGGAGGAGGAGGAGGAGGAGGAGGAGGAGGTATGATTACATTTACGTTTTCCCAGCTTATCAGCTTGCTCAGTGTTTGTCATACATTTCTGAAGAGTCATGATTGTTGCCGGTTTTCCCTGCAGAGAAACTGGTGGGCGGTAGTGATGAGAAGACTGCGTGTGGTAGGTGTCATTAATCTGCCACTTTGCTAGGATATACAAGTTCTCTGAGCTTCTTCAGTCTGATAAACACCTCCATCAGCGATAGATATAATCTGTTTTTGTAGGTAACACAAGGGTAAACTAGCTCATTCACCAGCCAAGATTTAGCCACCGTGTCCAGTGTTGAGCTCTTATACCTTGGTGTCTTTTAATCCCTCCCTTTACCTTCTCCTTCAAATATGATCATTTTTGGCTCCACAAAACCAACATGATGGCGGCCAAATGCTGAGCTCTAGGCTTCATATTCACATCATAAACCAACAGGTGGCTATGTCCATTATTTCTAAAGTCTATAGATGGTTGTACCGTTAACCGGCAGTCCAAACAGCTCCTCTCCTCCACTGTAGGTGGTGTACTTCCTCCACAGCTGATCAAACTCAGCCTGGAAGCTCTGTAGCCGTTCGCTGGCTTCAGCAGGAGCCACGCCCTCCATCCCCGGACCCCTGCAAACACACAGGTCTGACTGTTTACCTGTTATCATACAGAATATGTACCATTTGTCCCTGACAGGGTGTACCTGTGGTTGTACTCGCTGCAGAAGCTCTGGACGTGAATTTGGAAGCCCTGCACTGCGGACAGCAGGTCTGCCTTCATGCTGGGCTGGATCCTCATGAGAGTGTTCTGGTTCTGATCCACCTGAGGGCACAACACACTCACACTTGTACTGGGTTGGAGCAGCTCTGCGTAAATTCAAAAGCAGCCTAATTTGGATTTAATCTCTAATTTAGGACAGAGTTTACTCTCTAATAACATTTGAGGTATTGCACCAGCGAAGTAGTTCCAATGTCGGCAGAAACTGCACCTTAAATCTTACACCTTGCTCCTAGAAGTTGTAAAGTCCTCGATGAAATACAGTTGTCATGGTGATGGGCTTGAAAGGTTGGATAACCTTTATAACCTTAATAATTTGGAGCAGAGGGTTTTACCAGCTAACCCAAATTAGTCTGATTGTGAAAAAGTCTCTGTGATCCCAGAAGATGAGGTTTGAGACAAAAGGCGTGACGGGCATGTATAACACCTGAGACTGAAAGAGTTACAAACTTTAACGATAATATGAACATGCTTTCTCCGTCTCACCAGGCTGTTGAGGTTCTTCCAGGCGTACGTCAGGACGTCCACGCGCTCTGAGTTCCCATCACTGAAGAGCAGCTCGTGTTTGTTGAGCAGAGCGAAGGATTCCTCCACCGGACCGATGGTGGCATCTATTCGAACCTCTGCCTCCCGAACCTCAAACAGGAAGCACACAGTGAGGTGAGAGAGTGAGTGAGAGAAGAACGAATGTAACCATGACACGAGGAAAGGACTGAATGACTGAAGAGAGGGAGATTTATAGATGCATCGCTAAAAGCATGAAAGAAACAAACAGGATAATTTATGATAGCATTGATGTCAGATGTCTAGAAGAGGCCAGCTGACCTCTCTGAGTGCTGCCATGGCTCCTCGCACATCCTCCAGGTCTGTGATTGGACGCTGAAGCCTCTTGGTCAGCGTGTCGACGAATGAGAAGACGTCGTCCATGTTGGTGGATGCCCTGCGGTTGAGTGCGGTGCCGAAGGCCCGTTTCCACAGCCGACACTCCTGAGTGAGCGCCAGTTTCAGCTGCTCGGTGTCAAAGAGAACTGAACCCACCGTGAAAAATGCTGGGAGCTCTGAGATCTGCAGCTCCAGCTTCTGCAGGGACAGCAGGGCATTGTGGGTGAAAAGTGTACAGAAAATTAGCATTTCAACACAAGCTTTTGATGTTTTGAGTAACGCGTTCTATAAGAAATAAATGATAAAAGATAAATAGAGAACAGTGAGTCATCATTAACAGGTATTAACTAATGTAGTAACAGAGTGTCCCTCTGTAGAAGTGGCTGATAGTTGACAGTTCACTTCACAGCAGTTTGTCATTCAGAGGTAGCAACACCCAACCTCCTCCCCTCTTTCTGGTCTCTTTGACACTAAACGGGACCATAACGGACTAAATGAACATCATGTTGTACTGAAGAAGATTTGAAACTACAGATTGAGATCATGAACTCATTCGGAAACTGTTTACTTGAATAAATCAACTAACAAGTAACAACATTGTATGATAGACTTACACAGTCAGATGTTGCCACCTCAGTCAAAGTGTGACATGAATGAAGAGATCATGTGACCAAACAGGAAGTGGACTTACGGAGTAGAAGGAGATCTGAGAGTTGAACTCGGTGAGCGAGGGATCGGACTGCAGGAAGCCCTGAACCTGCTCGTCTGGGTCCTTAACACACACAGCTGTTAGTCTAACAACAACACCCCACAAACACACACACACACACACACACACACACACACACACACACACACACACACACACACACACACACACACACACGTACACGCACACACGTACACGCACACACACTGACCTGGTTCCACAGAGTAGAGAAGTGGGAGAGTTCAGTCAGAGTGTCTGCAGCCTGAGCTCTCAGAGTCGACACGATGGAGCTGAGCTGCATCATAGACCTGCTCAACACAACAACATGGAGAACACAGTCTATGCAACAGTTCAGAACAAGTATTCTGATTGGATGAGAGGCATTCCATGAGTCCTGATACAAAGAACATCATTAGGACTTTTCACAATGTTAAACACTCCTGTGTTAAATACATGATCTGCTATCAGTCTGCTGTCCCTCAATAAATCACTGTTGTTAAAAAGAACAAACCATCAGGGGGGCAACAGTATCCTATTGGTAAGTGAACGCGCCCCATGTATGAAGGCTGGAGTCCCCAAGATGGGCAGCCCGGGTTCCAATTCAACCTAAGACTCCTTTCCCCCATGACATTCCCCACTCTCTCTCTCTTCCATTTCTGACATGCACTGTTCTATCTTTAAAAAAAAAAAAAAAAGAACAAACCTTCAATAAGAAAAGGTTGCTAGGGACATGGGTTTTTCACAGACTTAGGAGGACTAACTGTAATCATGGAAGAAGTATTAGGGCCACATTAAGGGGAACAATCTGAGATTTCCTCTGTTTTCTTATTCAAACATAAAAACAAGATTTTAATTAAAAATATGGAATCAAATTAATTGACAGCTGACTTGTTGATGTCTTTGTGTTCAACCAGCTGTCGGTCCAGAGGCCTCAGCACCGGCGGCTTCAACGGGATGTCATCTCCCGAATCCCGGAGCGCCGCCTGCTCGACCTGACAATGAGAGTAATACTGGCATGTGATTGGCTGACTGGTATCAGGTGTTACATTTCAATGAGCCGAGTGACGAGCGTACCTGCTGCTGTTTGAACTGCAGGTGAGCGAAAGTCCACAGAGGGATGTCTTTAGTCACAGACAACACAATGTTTACCAGCCTGTTGACAGAACTCTGACACACACACACACACACACACACACACACACACACACACACACACACACACACACACACACACACACACACACACAACCATTCACGTCACTGCTCCATCCATGATTAAGAAAACAAATCCCAACTGATAGTGTATTTTAGTTGTTCAGTCTGTATAGAGTGTTTTTTACAATAATAGAAAATTATCAAAGTACCTGGATTTCGTCCAGACTTGGTCTGAGGACGATGTTTGGGATGGCAAGCTGCATAGAAGCTCTGAAGAGAGGAGGGGGCGCTGATTGGCTGCTGTAAGAGGAGGGAGGCTGGACTTTGGGGACATTGAGTCTCCTCCTCAGGGCGCCCAGAGAGGACTTGGTGGCTGAATGGAAAAGGACTTATCAGAGAGCTCAGAGGTTTGTGGTGGACAATACAGATTTGTCAGATTAATGACTATAACACATTTAAAAAACAAAGAAGGCCGACCTTTAACGAGGGCTTCAGTGTTGCGATGACAGAGCTGACCAATCAGGTTGTAGTATCGACAAGGAAGACACGACTGACAACGAGTCTTCTGTTTGAAGTCTGGATGGAGGCACTGGAAAGATCCCTGAGCAGGAGGGTGAAGGTGTTGGGAGATATTGAATGTAATCTGACTTTGTTTTGTACTCTTTCGTGTGTTATTTTACCTCCAGATTAACGGTCTCTGTGCTCTTCATCTTCCTCTTCAACTCGTCAATCAGCTCAAAGACGTACCTCTCCACCTGCTGACTCTGCCTGTGTCCGCACACAAACAACACCACCAAATAATAACATTATTGATAAACAATGAGCAGAGGAAAGAGTGATACAGTGTTCACTCTTTATTTTCTAGAGACACTGGCTTGATATTTGAGTTTTCTAAACAACTGTGTTATTGTACGAAAAGTGCATTGGAGTATTTGCTGAGACCTAAATGAGTTGGACCTAAATCCTAACAGTTTCTGTAGCATTATGTTGATCTATCATCTGTTTCACCATTTCAGGGTGACGGCAGCAGCTCGGACTGAGCTGTCTGTCTGCAGCAGGAGGTCTTCAGGTGAGACAGGTGAGTCTTCCGGCAGGACCAGCAGACTGCAGGACGACATGGACTGAAGTAGCCGACCAATACGACACTCCAACAGGTCTGCTGCAGCTTTAGAAACCTGATCCAGATCCTTCAGAGCCTCATACACACCCTGTATGACTGAACAGCACACAAAGTGAATAGGGGTTACAAAATATTGTTTATTGGTTGACAATGTTTTATTTAAATGGGTTTGCAGCATTAATATCAATTAAATGCAAAAAAAAGGAAATGTTCTTTCTGCAGCCTTCAAATCGTGAACTCATAGCAGCATGCTCACATAGGTCGGTGTTCAGAGCGGTCCAGGAGAGTGTGGTGAGTCCAGGGGAGAGAGACGCCTCCACCCGGTCAATGAAGGGCTGCATCAGAGGTAGGAGTGAAGGCGGTATCTTTGCAACCAATGAGCTGTAGTCCTGGAGCAACTCCAGCAGCCTGGATAAGCAACAAAGACATTCAACTCAAATGAGTTTAAAAAAAAGGCAGGGTGGAACCAGCTGGGTCGAACTAAGTAGAGAAAGTAAAGAAACATGGGTTTAAACATGTCAAGGTAAAACTAGCATATTATCCAATCAAATACTAAAATACACTAAAATAGTGAAAAAGTGAAAAATCTAAGCTTTAAAAAAAAAAGGTGGTTAAAGCCAGCTTGATTCGAGTACATTTAAGCTATGTGTAAAATAAATTGGAGCAGAGTCTAATCAAAGTAAACTGTAAAAACAGTAGTGTGAGAAGTGAAAAATCTTCTGCATGATTAATTTATCGGTGCAACCAAAAAACTGAACCCAAACAGCCAAACAAACCAACGAAAATCAGGGCTAATGCATGAATCATGAAAAAGATGGGTTTGAGTAAAGAGTAGTGAAAATAATTGAACAGAAAGGAGTTTATTTGGTTGATCATCAACTCCATATTGCGCTCTTAGTGTGATTGATTTACATTTTGGCTTCCACTCCTCAGAATGCCTGTTTAACATTTCTGCCTCTTCGAACAAGGAAAAACCTCCCACACAGTGAAGAGTTATTCTCACCTCGTGTGCAGAGCTTTGACATGTTCTTCTCTTGAGATCATTTTCTGGACGACCTTTGGCACAGGAACTTCCAGCTTGGTCATCCATCGGGCCTCCTGCAGCATCTCCAGAACCCCAGGGTCGAGGTTCACAAAAACCTGCTGAGGATACAGACAGTTTGTCACACAACCAATAGTAGTGAGAGGCTCAGAAAGTACGTTGGTGTCTCTGGAACTTCCTTAGATGGGTTCTCCTCTCAATTGTCTAACACAACATTTTCAGTTACTGTTGGTAAACATGTCGTTTCTGTAGAAATCCTGTCTTGTGGTGTTCCTCAGGATTCTGTTCTGGGCCCTCTGTTTTTTTTCTATGTGCTCCCTCTGGGGAATGTTACAGAAACATTTAAAAGTATCTCCTGCCATTGTTATGCAGATGACATTGAGCTGTACATCTCTCATTTTTTAAGATTTGTATATTTGGGCTTTTTTCCTTTATTATATAGGACAGAAGATATAGTAAGAAATTGAGGAGAGAGAGCAGAGAATGACATGCAAGAGGGAACCACAGGTTGGACTGCAAACTAACCTCTAGGCCATCTGTGCCCCAGCTATACATCTCTTATAAACATGTAAACCTGTATCTAATTTGTTTCCACAAAATCTGGTGCATAAGAACCACTTTGATACCTATTTTTTCATACAAAAGTTGGCTATGTCCTATATACTGGTGGGACCAATATACCAGTATAAAATGCTGAGACATGCACTGTCATTACCCCAAGTGCAGCCGCCCCCATCACACATTGGACACAACCTGACGCTGTTAAAAACTTGATTCATTGTGTATTGAAAGCAGTTGCTTCTCGACACAATGCTTACCAGAATATGTGACGTGGACCAAGCTGGAGGCCCCATTTTTTAACATCTTTTCTTCTTCAAGTGTGTTGAGGAAGTGGGCAGAGAGACTCGCATGCTGTGGGTCTGTACTTCACAACTATCATCGTTACCGCAGGCTGAGCACTCAGCTAGCATAGCATACAGATAGCTAGCAGGATTACAAACTCCACATGGTGACAACAGATGGTACTAAAAGAGCTACACAGCTGCACACAAAGGGACCATTGTTATTGTCCGTGCTTTTTAGTCGTCACAGCTTTACTATAGCATCTCCCTATTCACCTATTGCATTGTATTGCAATGTATTTTATTGTATTTAATTTCATGAAATAATAATAATTTTTCAGACTTGATTTTCTCTGCCTGAGTATGATGTTGGAGGACAACGGTCACCCTGTGAATACAGTCAACTGAACTATCATTACATGAACCAGCACCTGATTGTTGTCATTTCGGACCAGCAGGGCGGCGCTCAGGCAGTGTGGTGCGCCCTCTGCAGCCTGACTCCAGCCCTGCAGGTGCAGCAACTCGTACTGCAGCAGCACCACGGCCATTTTGTTGTAGCTCCGGATCACCTTAGTCAAGTCTGGGCCCTGGCAGAGAGAGGAACAGGCAGGCTCAATGAGGTCATATTAATCAGTAATATTGATGATTTATATGATTGTTTAAACCAAAGTTTTTACCTTGAGGATGTCGAGCTTATTCTTCAGGATCAACATGGGAGCTTCAATCTTCCTGAAAAGTTGACGACACCACAGGATCCTGCCCGCCACCTGAGAGAGACACGAGGATGGAGACGAGGGATCGGTATGATTACTCGAGTACTCATTGTTGAAGTCGTTTTCAGCGCTCAGCGTCCTGAGCACAAAGATGCCCTCAGCGTCAGCTGCGATTTTTCACTGTGCCCACAGTGAAAACAGTTAAACTTTGGAACAGCGCTGCGATGTCACTCCTCACTCACCTACTAATCAGAATCAAGACGGGGTGGGACACACAGAGCTAGTTAAAACACAGCTAAAGAACATTACAGATGAAAGCACATGTTAAACTTTCGTAATCCAGCAACAACGGGGAGAAGCGCTCTGATACAGAGGTTGAGAGTGCGTCCAGTTTTGGCGTTGTTTAAGGCTACAATAGTTACGTTCACCACGTCAGCTGCGAGCAGGAGAAGTGATATCTTGAACAACGACAATAACATGCAGTGTGGGATAAGTGGCGTAAAAATGTCATATAAAATAAATACTAGTTTAAATACTTGCCTCACATCAAATCACTATCTAGCCCTGTTAGCACACATTGTTGTGATGATAACAGAGCAGAGAAGATCAGCCTGCTAATAGTGGAAATGATGACTGGAGATATATGCTACCATTAAGTTTTGTGGGAGGAGAAGGTTTCTGTGAGCTGATGGTTTTTTGGTGAGCCCAAGTACAAGCTATTGTAACGGAGAACAACAGCAACGAGAGGGGGAAAGATGGATGAGGAAAGAGCAGCAGAATTTAGGGCTCATTTGCAAAGTGTTGAGAAAAAGGCTGTAGGTCAAGGTGGATGTGTGTTTTTACCGGGGGCAGGTTGCGTCCAATGGGCGGGCTCTCCCTCTGTCTCTGGTAGGTCTTCCTCAGCAGCTCCAGCTCTTTGCTGTAGCGCTGCAGCAGCAGCAGGTAGTGCTTCTTCAGGTCCAGACCAGCTGTTGGACCGGACTCGAACACCGCAAGTAGCTGCAGCATCCGCTCCGTCTGAAACACAAACAATCACTATGTCAAAGGTCTGAACGCTGCTCTGTTCACCTTCACGTTTAAGTTTAAAATCAGTGCTGAACTCACAGTGAGAGACTGTTGGAACCAAACGTCCAGCAGAGACTGAAGAGACTGGAACAAACCCTGAACCTGGAGCTGGAAGTCTGCATAGTCACTGTCAAACTGACACACACACAAGCATGCACACGCACACACACACACACACACACACACACACACACACACACACACACACACACACACACACACACACACACACACACACACACATTCACAGGCAAGTAAGCACGCACAGAAGATTTTATTCCCTGAGAGGAATTCCATGTAACTTTAAAATGAATCAAATTTGTACGATTTCATGTCAGTTAATATAAAACGTCCTCCCACAACATTTGTATACAAAAATCTTTTTCTCAGTTAATTGTTGATTTGGTAAAAAAATCTCTACGAAAAAAGCAGCCCTGAAAATACTGAAGCAGACAGGCAGTAAAATAGTTGGAAACATGATAACACGTCAGACCTTTAAAATTATTTCTGATATTTACAAACAGGTGCCACATATTCATTCTATTTTATTAGCACTTACTATGTCATGTTATATTATTAATCTAACTTTACCTCCAGCTTGCGGGGGTCCAGGATGTCGTATGTCTTGGACTTTGTTGTTGAGACGACGGTCTGATAGCGAACATAAATCTTCTCTATGCCCTCCACCTGGAACAAACCGCCCAGATGAGGTTCAAGCTAAACTTTGCAGCTAAAACCAACTTAATAACAGCAGGATTATATATATATATATATATATATATATATATATATATATACAGTGAGAATTGTCAAATGAATATCTTTTATTATTTTCTGAAACAAAAGAATTTCTCTACGTACACCTCAGAGCCTTTCCAAACGACAGAAAAGGGACACTAAAATATGTTGCATTAAAAGATCCGTGGTTAGACTTTTACGCCGATGATATTGGTATTTCTCAGTGAAAAGGTTGAATATCGAGCTCATAAACTACCCGACCTTCATGTTTTGCAGAGTAGCCAGGCTCTCAAGCATGGTCGCCATGTCAGCTATTTTCTCCAGACGTCTGCAGAACGCGTCAAACTTCCCAAAGATGTAGTTCTCGCTGAAAAAAAAAGGAACAGAGCAATAAGATGGCAAAAGTTAAAACACTTCAGTTTCATCTGTTTTTTTTGTTTTTATTGAGGGACATTTCTCGTCCACTAAAGAATTGGAACGAAGAAGAACCTGTTTGGGGCAAGATGTGAGAAAGTGGAGCTCTGTCGCTGCCTGTGGATTGGGAGCAGAGTCTGTCCTTCTCTAGGAGCCCGTTTCTATCGCTAGTTTATAAAACAAATGTTTTATATAAAGTCTTAAGATTACCTTTTAAAAGCTTGTGCAGGCCATTGTCCACGTGATCAATTTAGACATATTTTATGTGTGAAACTGATAATCAAAACAATTAAAAAGCCATGAGATAAACTGTTTGACTGTGTGTGAGTTGTTGCTCGTTGTTTACCTGAAGTCAAACTGTCTGTTTTCAGGATTTTCTCTCAGTTTGTCTCTGATGCTGTGGAAGGTTCTCTGATACTCCTCATTCAGCTTACAACAGTCTGAGATACGCTGCATCAGCACGGGCCTGAGACACACACAAACACTTTTTAGTCGGGTCTAATTCATTTGTCAAACGTGTGGTCTGAACAGGTATACTGGTCCAGTCCTCTGTACCTGCTGTGGTCCCAGATCCGAGTCATGCCCTGCAACAGGTAGCTCCTGCAGGAGCTGATCATCTGGTTGGTGACCTTGAGCAGCAGAGAGGTCATCCTCTCTGAGGTGTTGTAGTACTGAGACACGGTGTGGATCATCCTGATGCTGGTCATTAGGCCAGGGATGTGCTCCAGGATACTGGTCTGCCAGGGAAGGGGGAGGTGGAGGGGGTATCATCATCAATTCAACATGTTTCTTGTAGTGGGGCAAATCTTTTTTAGTGTTTTTTTAATGATTGTATAATTTTGTTTAATACATAAAACAGATTTGCTCTGAAAATCTGCTCCTAAAGTTGCCTAGTAAGCCTCTGGGCTGTTTGGACAGTTGGAGCCTTTGGGACATTTTTTCATGTAATTATCAGACAAATCATCCGTCTGGCAGTGCAATTTTTATTGTTCTAACAGTCCGTCTAACAAATCTTAAGAACACAATTATATTTTTTTCTTACCGGAGTGCATTTCCCCAGAGGTCCCAAAAACTTGTCCAGAGTCTGGAGATACTTCACGTTGTCCTTTGCTTCGTTAGCAACAACAGTGATCTCCCCGTCCTTACAAAACCAACCGATCATGAGATTAGCTACAGAATCCTGTTATAAACTGAGCTGATCTAAACCTCATATGACTTCAAATTCAGCTGACCAGTTCTTTCCAGGATCGTAGATTTCGGGACCTGGTGACCTGCAGAACTCCCAGAGTCCTTTTCACCTGAGGACGCTTCACCTCCTCAATCAGACTGACACACACAAAAACACACAATGTTTTTCTTGCATAACTTATTTTGGAGTAATGTGTCTACGTTATTCTTTCAGAGATTGTCTGAACAGTCATTTCTACATTTTAAGGACCCCAGTCTACATAATGTAAAGAGAGACAGATCTATGACAGTGTTTGATATGATATAAATATGTGTACTCTGCGTGTTCACAGTTAGAGGAGGTCAGTGTAACGGTATTAATCTGTGAATGTCAGAGATGGACTGTAAACAGGAAAAAGAAGAAGATCACTTGTGGATTGAAAATGAAGCATTGAAACATGTGCCTACCTGTTAAAGGTGACCATGCGTCTCTTCCAGTGCTCTAACTCAGCTGATGGTCCCACGTCGTCGGCCTCTTTTCTTATCTGCTCGCTTTCGGTAAGCACCTGCTTGATCTGATTGGTCCACACTGACACCACGCCCTCCAAACGCTCCACCAGCTCTCTGTTATTGGCTAAGAGCAGAAGCAAAAGCATTTTTTTTTTCATAATTATTAATTCGACAACTGCAGTTGAGGCTTTTGGCACATGTTAAATTACTGATCTATTTGAATTATTTTATTTGCAGTACATACTTAACGCAAGAAACAACAAGATGTTGTGTCAGAAAGAATAATGCCGTCCACACAAAGTGAATCGTGGTGTTTGGATCCAGTGAACCTCGCGTGTTTGTTTCAGGTTAGTGAGTGTGTTTTCTAGCAGAGAGCTGCTGAGGAGATCATTGGCTAATGTTAGCCCGCTAGCATTAGTAGGGTAAGTTTGCACACTACATAAATCCATTTATCTGTTTTCAGAGATGTTCCCAATGACTGAATGACAATACTTAGAAGGCAACAGCTGCTACCAGCGGTTTTTCAGAGCATTTGGAAATACTACTCATGATATCGTAAAATGGTATCAAATTGAAAGTTGACTGGTTGACCCTCCTACCTGCTGCGGTGTAGTCTGCAGGGCTGCTCAGCTGATTGATGGCATCAGGAAGATCGACCTGCAGCAGTGTGAACTTTCTCTGCATGCTGACTCTGGTCGAGCTCAGATTACTGATGAACTTGTCCACTGAAGACAGGAAGGACTGGACGTCTGGACAGGACGTGCCCTCCTGCACAGAGCCCCACGTCTGGAATCATTTTTAAAGAGATGACTGTTGGAAATATATCTCAATCAAAAAGAGTTTCTACCTGAAGAACATAGTTAATGAAATAAGTTTCCTCCGCAGGGTGGTGGGCTCAGCCTTATAGAGAGAGGGTGGGGAGCTCGGACATTGAATTTAAAAGCTGATGAAATCACACTTCCTGTGTCCGTGCTAACAGAAAGAGAGGGAACAGGTGTGCGTACCTGCTGTGATCGGAGGGCGGGTAACATGACGTGAGACAGCAGAGCTTCCAGACTGTTCAGGAAGCTGCCGTCACTGCAGTCCAACGAGCCAAAGTTCACCTCCTGCAGACATTGAGACAACACTCAGTCTAACTAAACAGGTGGAGTAAACAGTACTGTGCAGCCTCCTTTATTTCCTGATTCTGTGGGACCAAACCAAGCCACTGACCTGCTGTATGTTAGCTGTGGATATCGCCTTGTCGGTGGTCCTCAGGAAGAACAGACATTTCCCCAGTAAAGGCTGGAAAAAGCAGACAGAAAAGGTGTTAAGCTTTAGTTTATTCGGCACGCTTGAGTCCAAAACTGCAGCCAAAAAATGAGGACAAAGAGCTGACTTTTTTATTTGTCCTGAAAAATAAGATGTTCTAACATCAACTCAAAAGACTTCATTATTAATGGACGTACCATCAGTGGTGCATTGTTGGCTGCCTTTATTTAATTATATAATTTGGCATGTGGGACTTTGTCATCTTGGGTTTTTAAGACAGAAGTGACCATATTTGGACAATAAAATGATTGTAGTGATGTGACTGGTTGTGGAGTTCAGACTTGTTGGACGGTCTGTTAGTAAAATATATCGCTCAGCTCAGCGGATTATTTGTCTGATATTTACATGTAAAACTCTCCAAAAGGCTGAAACAGCACAAACTTAGCAACCTAGCAGACAGCTAGCAGCTCCCAACTGTACCTCAAAGAGACCACGCCCCTCATTCTAGATCACTTTGTGCCTTAATTCAACCTGTGCAGTTGTGATGAAGAGAGAAAAAAGTTGTCATAAATGAATTGGATATATTGTCACTGTACCTCAACACCTATCAGAATCGCACAATTATTTGCATGTAGCTTTTTAGGAGGCGCCGGATTGATCCAGGAGACACTGTGCTGTCTTGTCAGACTGGTTTGTTAGTTTTCAGAATGTGTAATGTATGCTGAAGGTGTTTGTTATCACCCTGCTGACCATCAAACAGCAGCACACAGGATTTTCTTCCATAGCAACAAAAAAAAACAGACTCAACCAGAGTTTTTATTGTCTCTGAGGAAGGACAATGGTGGACATAAAAAGGAGAGTGAAACTGAATATACTGTATATGTTGACAACTCCACAGAGAGATCTGCGTTCATAAAGTTGTAGAAACCCCTTGCATGGACTGAAAACAAAGACAACTTTGGGTTGAGAATTAAACACATTGGTCCTTTGAATGTAAAAGTTTTGCTTGCATTTAGATGTAAATAGTAAGTTACACAAAGGCTTCACTCAGAGGTATGAACCTGAAAAAGAAACTGACTTTTTTTGTGATTTACACACATAAATGGGTCTGAAGTTTGCTGAAATAACAGCATCAGGATGCAGATTTGTAAAACGTCAAACGTCAAGCTTTGTAAGGTCTGTCCTCAAGAAGAATTTTATTTTATTTTTTTAACTGGAGGTCGGATCCATCACTACTGATGCATTCAAGAAGTTCAGGAAATCAAAACTGATTGCATTTCTTGAGTGTCAACAGAGTTGATTGAGTTTCAACTCAATCTATTCCCATTGCCAGTTTTAATTTCATTCGATGTGATTTCACAGCTTGCCGTTGACCCTTTTTTTTTATTTCCATGCATAAAGAATGTATTTGCTTTTGCTCTGAACACACCTTTAGCGCTCTCTATGACGTGTTTCACTGCTGATTGGTTCGATCACACCTACCTCAGAACTGCCTGTAGTTAGAAAGAGTTTCCTCTGATCCACAGCAGAGGGCGCTACATTCACAGGGGAGGCAAGACTGGAGTAAGGATTCTGGAGAGGGAGAACCAAAAACAGAGGTTTTATGAGCCATTTGCAGTTTCACTGTGTGTACTTAGACTTTCATGGCTTGTTCTTTAAGACAAGCATATGCAACTGGCAAGATCAACCAGGTAGCCCGAAACGCGGACACCGGCAGCGGGGACGCCCGGCCGGTGGCGCTGGGTAATGTTTGGGTGCTCGGGGCTCCGGGGACCGACCGCAGTCCAAAAAGATGGCCGGGCTGAGACTTTTCCAGCCTACCCCTGTTTGTCAGGGCTTGATTGGTTCGGTGGCTCTCACTGCTGAGAGTTAGGGTGTTGCGATGAGATTCACTTTATATTCCCTTAAGGCTCATTTATTTTTTAACAAATTAGATTGAGATACGCACCACTGAGTTTTCAAACATTTCAGTTTGTGTGAAGAACAAGCGAGACACAGCAGAGAAAGAGAAAAGTGATTTACTTTTCACCAGATTTCATACAGCGGGAAAAGTTACCTGTTTCAAACTCTGGTAGAAGAATATCAGCTTCCTGGATCCATTTGCAGCAAAGAAATCATCAATCAAGCTAAACTGGAAGAAGGACAGATGATTAATCCACTAATATCGTGGAGAAGAAGAAGTCAAACATCACGTGTTTCAGTTGGTAGTTTTTGTGCTGTTACCTTGTCATCAGAGAGGAGGGCGTCTTCCACCTCTGGCTCCCCGAGTGTCGCAGCGTCCACCAACCTGTTGATCAGATATTTGTGTCGAGCATCCAGAGTTGCTCGTCTCTCCTCCTTCACGGCTCTGGCCTGCTTCGCCATCTCTCTCTTTGCTTCATTGGACAACAGCTGCATCCTTTTACCGGACACCTGGAGAGAAACCAGAGTTCCCCGAGTCATATCTCTGATCCTGGTGATCACAGCAACTTTCAGAACATTGAGGAGGGAACGGGAGTTTCTCTTTGCCTTTGTCTGTATTAAAAACGGATTTAGTTTCTCCAGATGTTTTCAGTACAAACAAAATAAGAACACATTCTAATCCAGCAGCTATGGAACATAAAGGTCAAATTTGTTTGTGTCCCCAAAAGATTGTTTGCAGGATATCACTCTCTCTTTTATGTCTGTTTGTGGTGTCCACCATGTTCTAAAGACAACGTGTTTCTACTGCTTAATGCCCCAATATTAACACAACAGGGCTCACATTTAAACAGTATACACACACAATTGGAAATAATACTCAAGGTGCAATTATATTTAATTAGCAATATCTAATGTTTGTAGTTCAATGCTATGTGTAGTTCGACAGAATATCGTTTTTACTCACAGAGGTGCCAGCAGTGGAACATGTGGCAGCTGCAGCAGGAGACATGGGATTGTTGGCCCTCAGATTCTGATTTCCTATTCGCCGGTGACCTCCGCCATTCGCATCTGAGAAACATACAAATCACTCGAAAAAATAAATAAATTTAGATGAAAAACTACGAAATAAATATATAAGGACAAATACCAAACTCAGGTCAACAAACCATCAGGGGATAAATCGTCTTTGTCTGAGAACACTTTGACTTGAGTTTGATTTCATTGATCAATGTCTCTACCTCTACGGAGGTTAAGCAGAGGAGGTCTGGGTTTGGTCATCTCTCTGTCTGCTCCTCCTTCTTCTTTCTCATCCTCCACCTCCTCTCCTCTGGGGCCATAATGGATTCTCTGCTCCCCTGCCTGGAGCTCTAAGTTTGGTGAAGGAGCACAGCCGTTGATCCCAGGTTCAGAGCTGCCAGGGTGGGGAACCTCGTCTGAAGGTTGATGATCTGCCATCTGGATGAATAGATTCACTCATTTGTTTGTTTTATAAATGTCTTGTTTTGTGTTATTTTATCCTCCATATAAAGCCGAATGAATTATATTTGATACACACATTTTTTTTCAGACCTCTGCATCCAGTGAGATAAACAGCAGTCAAGCAGAGAAGATTTGGCAAGTTTTTCATGGGCGCAACCCACATACTCAGCTCTGCTGCTCATCCCACAAAAGCATGTTTCTTACAAATGTGGCACCATTTAAAAGGGAAATAAACAGGCTTTCCAACGGCATAAGATGTATTGCCAAGAAGCATTGTTACAACTAAGAAATAATCTACCAAACACACATTTCCTTACTTTTTGTGCGATGTTTATTTTTTACTCCTGAAAAACCTGATGAACACGAACCAGAAACATGCAGCGCACAAATGATCCACCAGGGGGCAGAGAGCTGCTCCAAAGGGCCTTCATATACAGCACGTCAAAAATAGAGAGCCAATTAGTGACACAGTGACACAAAGACAATTGTTACTGCTACTTCATTAGGGATATTTACTGGACTGAGGCAACAAATAATCAATATTTTGCTCATCATTTTTTTTCTTAATCAATTGTCTCCATAAACTGATCCATTTAGAAATTACGTACACAATAATATTGTATTTTGGCAACATTTTTAGATAACAAACACTGAAACAAAAACGTAAACACGGCAAAAACAGTCAATAATGGACAGAATGAAAAGAAATATTTTTGAATTGGCATATAGAAAAAATCTCATATGTTATTCATTTTCTTTTCATACACTTTCAGAAGGAACTATAACGACTCCATATTCAAAGATTTTTCTGACAGTTATTTAAAGGTTTAAGCCTTACAGGGATATGTTCAACTTCTCTCATTGTATAAGCAGGAGAGTCTCTGTTTAATATAAAATACTGCGTCTTCAGGAAACATTACAAATCAAAACTGATCAAATAGAAGAAACGAAAAGGAAGGAAATAATGCTCAGGAAATTTAAAAAGTAAAAATGCACTTGAGGAACAACTGTATACACAACATTATTTTGATGGCTTTCACCACTATACAAAAGCCTGATGATGAAACTTTGCGACTCATCTCAGTCACATTTGGATTGCATTCTCTCACATCACAAAACTTGATGTTTCAAGTAAAAACTGGAGTTAAAATCCTCAGGATAAACAACCTGAACCTGTTGCCTAAACTGCCTGAGTAGCCTACCCTTGAGCCAGACTGACCTTCTAGATCTGCAAATCTGTAAAACAAGAAGAAGAGCACTGACTGACCTGCGTGTTGACCGACCTGCTGAAGAGTCAGAGTCTGAGGACGAGTCCCTTCTGCTAGATGAGTCAATAAGACAGAGAGAGGGACGACGGGACGGGAGGAGGTAAATCAAAACTGGCTCTGCAGAGTAAAAGTTTGACTGTTTCCATGGTAACCCTGCCATGTAGTTTAGTGGGTGTGTTAGTGTGTGTCGGTGTTTGTTAGTGACTGGGCAACCAGAAACACAACAAAGCAGCGTCCTTTGTGAAAAAAAGAGAGACAGTCATGTAATTAGTTACAGGACTTTTATTTTGTTAAAAGTCCATGTATTTCACAGGAAATGGATTGTCAATGTTTAATGAAGGAGTCAGACTGATATGAATTCTACCAGAGGGGAACCTTCAGGGCCCTTTAGACCCTCAGAGAGGATCTAGGCCTAAGTATTTCAAAAAAGAATATTTGAAAAGTCATCAGATGTTTTTTTTTTAATCAATTCATAGTTTGACAATCAACATGACTCTTCAGTAAAAGAGGGGCCAATTTTTCATCTTCTGTAGTGGGCATTTAAAAGTGATAGCTGACGGGTACTATGTTTTCATGTAATGCAATCAAAATGCACAGTGACAAACATTCAACCAGATTAAATTAAATTAACACTCGCTGTAAAAAGTTGACACTATGCAACATTTAGCTTTAATGTCTAAATCCCTCAAACACAGGGCATTTAGCTGCAAACTCTCACATAGACCCGAACGAGGTGGGTTTACTATACCTGCTCTAGCACCTTGGTGCTCAACTGGTGGGTTGGGACCCAAAAGTTGGTCCCAGAGCCATTTTTAGTGGGTCGCGGATTTGTGCCTGGTAGAAAAGTCGTGGAAAGAGTCTTTGCTGTGTTTTTATACTGAAGGATATGTTTTCCATATGATGCAGTACACATGCTGTTGCAGCAGCGGACATGACACAAAACAGCAGTCAGTTTTTGTCGCAGCTTGTTTGTTGTCAGTTTGGTTTGTACCAGCCTTTAAGTTGGTTAAATCTTTATATTCCATTTTTTTACAGCATCAGATTTGTACATTCTCTCAGCTTCTTACTTAAGATGTGTGATGTTACTTAGATATGTACAAGATACTAAAAAACCCACACTTTTCTAAAATCTCTTAGCCACACAAGCTTCCTGTCCCAAAATCACCTTATCTGATTGGAATGACCAATATGGCCTCCAGGGGATGCTGACAGCACAGCAGGCTGTCAGTGCTGCAAAATAATTGTATCTAATGACTACAAGGATGCAAACCTACAACAACATCACTTGTTCATTAAAGATTCAGCTAAAAACGATTAAATGTTAATAAATGCAGATACATTTAGTCCAACATGGTTCAGTATTTTTTTCTTAATCTGCTCCCAGAAAAAAAAACAGAGTCAGACAGGAGAGAATTATTTCTGTACCAGCTGACCGAGACAGCAGCTGGACATATCTCACACACACAGACACACACACGCACACACACACTTGTTCCACCACTGAGGCAACACATCCCTCAGCCCCACACCCTCATTCTAACCTTACAAGAAGTCTTAACTCTCAAACAACCTTTGAATATGTGAGGATCAGACAAAGTGAAACACTAGTGCTTAAACATTAAACTAGCTGATTTCTGCTGCAGACTGTGTGACTGAACATGAGTCTGCTGAAAACCTTGTGTTTCAGAGGCAGAGAACAAAGAGCCACGCGATGGAGAATAGATCCACAAAAAGCAGACATGAGACAAGCGTTTCTTTTCATTGACAGCGGCGGCTGCTGCAGCTCCAAAATTAATCCTCAACACAAACAGAACTGCTGGGAAATCAACTCTCACACGCACAGAGCTGGGCGACAGAGATTAGCATGCATTCTCTCTCTCTCTACCCTCTGATGTCGGTACAGTCAGGGGACTTTGGTCAGAACAAAAAGTCAACTTTCACATTTCATTAAATGCATTGAGCAGATTTAACGCTTTCAATACATACTTTATACATACTTCATAGTTATACTTTCAGGAGTAGATTTTTTTTTAATGTCCCTCTAAAAAAAATTGTTTAACCAATTGTCAAAGTTTTTCTGCAAAATTTAGGAAATATTTTGCTAATTTACAGTGAATAGGAATGCAATGCCAGCTCTCAGTTGTCAGTAACATTTGGAAACACCACCTAGTTTTGATTACCAGCCTTAATTTAGAAAATATTACATGCAGTTCATGATTTGTGTTGCCATACTTCTTTTGTTTAATATAAAAGAAGTATCAGGTTATTCAGTAAAATACGTTAAAACCTGAAACAGACCACGTCACACCAGGCAGGCATCGTTCTTTAACATCACCAACAAGAAAATCTTGATCATGAATCCCGTCAAAGTTCTTGTTTTGCCACCGTTGAGCTTAGAGGTTTTTACTAAGTATCATTAAACTCTACAGGTATACCGTTTTTATATAGAGATTGTTGTGCTTTTCAGAAACAGCCATTACACCATTCTGTTCAAACCTACCAGACTCCATTGACACACTCCTTCGAGAACACTGGAATTGTTGATCTTAGGATTCTTTGTTTGTCTTATTGTGTGACTTTTGGGTTTTAAATTGTACGTTAAGGAACTGAGCAATCCAAGAATGTGTAACACGTAATAACTCAACCTAAACGAAGGCACAAGTTCAGCAACTCCCAAAAAACCCCAAACTATGTATGTACAGTATAAACACAGAACACTTGTAACACTGTCAGGATTTGAAAGAAGCAACGTTTATTGAAAACTCTCTTCAGCCACTTTAGACCGATCACATGTACAAAAATCTGTTTAGAAAACAACGAACACACTCGGACACTAAACAGTACAAACAGTGATGATCAGGATTTTGTCAAGTGAAAAAAGCACATCTCTGGACTTACATGTAAAGAAAATCATCACACATGCCTTTTCACGTGAAAGCTGAATCATCTCGTGTGTGCGAGTTATGACATCTTCTGCATCATATTCATGCTATTAAATGAAAATATGAGTTATTTTTATTGACTTGTCACAAAACATTGTGTGTGTTGGTTAACATGTATTTTTGCAATTCCTTAAAACAATATGAACAACAGGTCCTAATGCTACATGAACAAAATGATCAGTGGATAAGGTAGACACACAGATGGTGAAGAGTTAGAGACGAACTGTCGTTGACTTTGGTTTTGGTAGGATACTGAGAAAGTTTATCACAATTTCTGTTCAAATTGGGATTCCCTAATTTCAGAAGTATGTACCGACTCCAATAAAAATACACACAGAGTGTTGCATGTTGGTGAAGTTTGTTATAACCTTTGAGCCACTTCATTACCAAATAGAAAAAGATTAATCATTCCAAACAGACCCTGATCCATAAATCGCTCAGCTGAAAGTATTGGCCTTTCACAAAAATATCAGTACATGATCTTATATGCGCCAAAATGAAAACTGTTTTGCAGAACATACAATGTAGAAAACAGTGCTGCGGGTGATTTAAAATGATGCTGTGACAAAGTATGTCCAGAAGAGGGTACTGGGACTTACCCGCAATTTCCACATAGTACATGCGTGCTGTACTATGGCCACGGTTTTTCGCCGTCCGACAGCACGCGCCCTGCCCCACTGAGTTAGGGTTCTGAAGTGTGAGCTCAACCATGAGCAGCTGATCACAGGAGAACTACAAGATCACACAGGTATAAAGAGAAGGTGTGCAAACATGTTGCTTTGTCTTTCTGAGGATGATTTGCGGTTCATTCAGTGCCTGTTTTGACTTAATGTTGATAAAGTGATGGAATATACGATGAGGAGTCTTTATAGTGTGTTTTATTTTGAAATTGAAAGGATGCTCTGTGTGTTTCATTTTCTGACTTCCTGTCCGGGTCCATCTATTCTGTTCAGTTTGATGGCGTGCTTGCAGCGACCTCTGTCAAAACTAGACTTGATGTCTTCTTGAAACAGAGCAATGCAGAGTGGCGCTGCTGTCACGCTCCGGAGACTGACTGCGGAGACTGACCGTATTGCATGGCGCTGACGGACTGTGGCTTGCACTATTTGGAAATTGCAGGTTACGATCCTCTCACCACTGTCTGCAGCACTTGTAGCAGATCATCACAGCTGAACAATCCATATTGGAAAGGCTCAAAAATCCCAAACTGACTCGGCTCCTAAACACTTAAAATTCTCTGTAGAGATTTGGAATTGAAAAACTGTCCTTTGTACATTAAAGAAAAATCCAACAACTATTTGCTCTTTGGGATGTTTGTCGTTGACTTTTTGAATAATTTTAATAGATTTCAATCCTATGCAGCATAAACAAGTATTCCTGTATCTAATCCGTCTACAAAGCAACTCAGACGGTAGTAAGATTAGTTATGTAATCTTCATAGCTGTGGCAAATGAAAGATAATTTGCTGAACTAAAGTACTGAAAAAGTAAATTATCTGAACTCCACTAATTCTAGTTCGACCTCCACTCTTTGTCCTACTGGATTGTGAATACCGCATGGTAACTCTACCAGGGTTCTAAGAGTTTTACAGGTCGTTGTTTGCTCTCCTTACTCAATGATCTCGTCATCTTCGTCCTCAAAGTTCTCCTCCCCGTCGTTGGCGGTGGCCTCCTGGTACTGCTGATACTCAGACACCAGGTCGTTCATGTTGCTCTCTGCCTCTGTGAACTCCATCTCGTCCATGCCTTCACCTGTGAACCAGTGCAGGAAAGCCTTTCTGCGGAACATCGCCGAGAACTGCTCAGAGATCCTCTTGAACAGCTCCTGGATGGCCGTGCTGTTGCCGATGAATGTAGCAGCCATCTTGAGCCCTCGGGGGGCGATGTCACAGACGGCCACCTTAACATTGTTGGGGATCCACTCCACGAAGTAGCTGCTGTTTTTGTTTTGAACATTCAGCATCTGCTCGTCCACTTCCTTCATGGACATTGGGCCACGGAAGACGGTGGCAACGGTTAGGTATCGCCCGTGACGAGGGTCGCAGGCCGCCATCATGTTTCTGGCGTCGAACATCTGTTGGGTGAGCTCGGGAACGGTCAGCGCTCGATACTGCTGGCTTCCCCTTGCTGTCAGAGGAGCAAATCCCGGCATGAAGAAGTGGAGTCTGGGGAAAGGCACCATGTTGACAGCCAGCTTGCGAAGATCTGCGTTCAGCTGCCCGGGGAAACGCAGGGAGGTTGTTACGCCACTCATGGTGGCTGACACCAGGTGGTTGAGGTCTCCGTAGGTGGGCGTGGTGAGTTTAAGAGTACGGAAGCAGATGTCGTAAAGGGCCTCGTTGTCGATGCAGTAGGTCTCGTCTGTGTTTTCAACCAGCTGGTGGACCGACAGGGTGGCGTTGTATGGCTCCACCACCGTGTCTGACACCTGGAGGGATCAGGAAGAAGGTCACATTTGTTGAGATGTTAAAGTTTGATGGAAAAGCTCCCGACAGAGGGAAGGCAAATTATACTGAGGACACAACATTGGTTAAAAGAAATTCTCTGAAGGCAAGTTGCGTTGATGGCTTTTTGGGGGAAGAGTTTTGGGTTCTTGAGAAGGAATTAAATGGCGAAGGTAAGCAGGGTAGCAGGGAGAGGGAGGTCAAAAAGACAAAATATAAAATAAGTATTGAATTCATCCCTGCTGTGTTCAACCCTGGTTTGTCTGTTCTCTGATACCTTGGGGGAGGGCATGACACTGAAGGTGTTCATAATCCGGTCGGGGTACTCCTCTCTAATCTTGCTGATCAGCAGGGTGCCCATGCCCGAGCCGGTGCCACCTCCCAGAGAGTGCGTCAGCTGGAAACCCTGCAGGCAGAATTTAAGATGGAAACAGTTTGATTCAGCATACAGTGATGAGGAAGAGGACACTTCAGGATGGATGGTTGGGCTTAGATCACTACTACTTATATGCCTCTCCAGACATACTGTATTTAAAAGTAAGTACAAATACCAAGCTGATTTTTCCTACCAAAAATGCTTTAAAAACATTTGACATGTTGCCACATTGCTCTTGGGTGGATGGAAGTGATGGATGTGAGGCCTGAGCTTAAAGGTGCACTAGCATGGTTAGCAAAGTGCATCCTTAATTCAATCTATGCACACCACACACTGAGGTTTTAACTCTGCCAAACCACAATGTCTAGTCACCTGTAGACAGTCGCAGTGCTCACACTCCTTCCTCACTATGTCCAGGACCGAGTCAACAAGCTCCGCCCCTTCTGTGTAGTGACCTTTGGCCCAGTTGTTCCCCGCACCTGTCTGACCTGCAGACAACCAATCAGAGGAGAGAAACCCATCAGAGAACTGTAAAATGATCCCCCCAGCAGATGGGAATGTGAGTGCAGACACACACTCGTCTGGTGACCCATTTCTGAGCTGCGGGATAGGGGAGTTGTGTGTGTGTACACACGCGCATTTTCAAGATGACAGAGGGAGATCTATAACCTCCCTGCTTCTTCTCCTCCTTGACGTCAGTTTATCAAACAAACACTGGAGGTATTTCAGGTCTGTTTACTGAACGCATTCAATGCTGGAAAGTTTCTTTGCTTCTCCAGATCTGTCTTCAGCAAACACACAAACCTCCTCACAAATATTAAACTTTAAAATATGCTACACAAATGATACACGTCTATTTATGTCTATTGTGATTTTCTTATTTCTCTGACTATCGTCAAATACTTAATAGACAGAACAATACAGAAAACAACAATTTGCATCATCAAATGTACATAATGAAAGGCAGGAGTCGAAGCTTTCAGCTACAAACAAATTGACATGTCTCTTGAAACTTTCGATCATATAAACACGTCGGCCAACAGCTGAGGTTCTGTTTTCAAAGGGTTGATGCCGCAATGATCCACGTTTGAGTGAAGATACCACAGAGAATGATCTCACTTTAAGCTGTCATTGTTGGACTCTCTCACTATAACAAACTCTTTATTCTACACAAAAGCTTAGTAGCGGTGCTTTCACACTTGCACAAAACTCCAAAAATACCACATTTACACTCCGGCCTTACCTGGAATTCTCCCTGCCACCCCCCCTAGTGAAGTTGGGGTGAGCAGTATGAGAACGCTGAAGGAAATATTCAAGAAAATTCCCCAGAAGCAAGCAGGGTTGATAACGTTTTAATGTTTTCTGTTGTCCAGTATGTTCTTCTACACTCTTTTAGATATTATGAATACGTTTTACAACACGTAGCTTTGATGTAAAACCAAAAAATCTGTCGTCGTAGCATCAAACTGCATTGTCCTTTTAAGTAATGTCTTGCCTCCTGAGACCCCCCCTCCATTTGAAGGGAAAAGTGCATAATGTCCATTAACAAGTCAGAGAGATTTCAGGGGCGGCCTGTCTGAAATTTTCGAGAAAGTTTCAGTACTTGTGTGAAAACGGCTTAAGCTTCATAATAAACCCATGAATAAATCTGTTGAGTAAAAGCAGATGATTTTTACCAAAGATAAAGTTGTCCGGTCTGAAAAGTTGTCCGAAGGCTCCTGAGCGTACACTGTCCATGGTTCCTGGTTCCAGATCAACCAACACAGCCCTGGGGACGTATTTATGTGCTGCACAAACAGAGAAAAGTCGTTATTTTCTACATTTCTAACCAGTAAAAGAGAACATCCTCACATAAGTAATTTTTGTTTCTGTTTGATGAGTTTAAAAACAGTTATGTCTGGCCCTCCTGATCATCCATTCACATCACGTCAGTCAGTCCCACTTCTAACTTTAGCCCTATTCAGACTGCTGTTTCAAGGCCTGATATTTACGTCCATGTGACGTTTCGCGTTCATTTGAATGTTGCAGAGGCGTTAAGGGGGGGAAAAGTGATCCCCTCTCTGTACTGTCTTCAGAGGTAGGAAAAGAGGTGGTACAGGGGTAAGCAATATCGTGAGCCGGAAGGGGAGCGCAGGGCTGTGTGTGTGCATGGCTGACTATATGTTTATGTGGAGCTCCTGCTGTGTAGTGCTCTCTCGCTTCCACATCGCTAAAAAACACATGAATTCACAGACTGGGACACCAATGTGTCAGGGAATCAATATGAATGTTTTCAGGCGTAATTTCAGCGGGGTTTTGTTAAGACACTGTTGCGGAAGAGCACTCTGATAAGGGCTTTAGAGTCAAGGTTTGTGTCAAGTTTTAAGTTACTTGTTCCAGTCGTTTTTGAGATACAGTTTTGCAGATGATGTTCAAACATTTTAGTTTTAATTCATTAAAGCCTTTTCACTCAGAAAACACCAAAAGGAATCTGACGAGTGTGTCTGCACTCACGTTCCCATCTGCTGTGCTTGATCTGTTTATCATCAATCAACAGTTTAACTCAGTGAATTATAAAGGCCAAGATACTCCAAATACAAGTTATATGTGGGGTGAAATGTGACTACTCTCAAGTGGAAACTTGAACCATTAATAGTCACTTACAGGAAGTGATTCACAGTGAGACACACACACACTCACACCTCTGCTGATATACATGGTACGTACAGGACGCCTCATTGTAGTAGACGTTGACTCTGTCCAGCTGCAGAGACGAGTCACCCACGTAGCTCCCTGCCGGGTCGATGCCGTGCTCATCGCTGATCACTTCCCAGAACTGAGCGAATCCAAGTAAGGCAGCAGCATGAAATAAAGAGAAGATGAAAAAGACTGGAGAGTTCCTCCCTACATGGTGCGTTCACTGACACACTGCTCAAACTTTGTAACATCTGAGGTTGAGTGAGCCTGACATTTTCTTGTGAAACCCTGCATGTCTCTGACAGAGCTCCTGAAGTCAAACAGGTGCAGCTCTACTTTTTGGACATGTTTGAGATGCAGCACACATGTCTCCAGAAATGGAGGGCGGGGCTTAATCATGACTGTGATAAATCAATGCACAAATCAATGACAAAATGTGTCTTTCCTACTGCTCAAAGCGTAAATAGTGCACAAGGACATCAATGTTCTTCAACAGTATCCCATAAGTTTAACAGTTCTGCTTCATAGTTATTCTCCCACTCATAGTCGTTATTTTAAAGCTGTGTCACTGCTGAGTAACATCCACACAGCTTCATTACCCAGAATCCATTGTGGTTACAGTGTGTGATCTAGTTGCTGTTCATGTAGCACCTGTAAACGTTCTTATTTCACATCGTGTTCACTCCTTTGACTTTCAGCCCACAGAACTCATGCTGAAATAGTCGTGTTATTGGTCAGGGCTTGTGTGTGTGTGAGTAATTGTGTGTGTGTGTGTGTGAGAGAGAGAGAGAGAGAGAGAGAGAGAGAGAGAGTGTGTCCAGATTCCTTGCATAGTCTCACAGTAGCTCTGAGTTCTTTCACTCTTCCACACCTCTGTGATGAGTTTAAAGGAGGATAGAGAGCAGTCGGTGTTCCACAGATTCATTCATTTATTCTGATTGTAAACTACAGCAACATATATGTATGACTGTTTTAACAGAAATAAAAAATACATAAAGTTCAAAATGACAACAAATTAAATTTACTTTTAAAACTTTTTTCTTGAAATGGAAAACTGAAGTAAGGGCAATTCTCGGATTTATAAACCTTGGCCCTAATATTACATTAATTAGGCTATAAAAGACAAACAAACGTATTAGAATCACTCTTAGAAATGTATGTAGCTTGATATACTGAAACAAGCGTGCGCATAGTCTGCGTGCGAGTCTGTCAGTGACAAACACGTTTAATGGAAAATACTCAAGCATTATGTTGCAGACATTAAAGGCAATTTCACTAGTGAAAGATGAACACATCTTCTGGAGACATTACAAAAACCATATTAACTCTAAAATGAAACATTTAAACTTTTTTAGATAGTCGAGCCTTGAACTGAAGTGTTTGTCTTGTTTAAAATGAATTCAGGGGGATTAAGACAGACGGTTGAATTGGGCACTATTACAAAAACAGGCTTATTGTCTTGCCTGATGAGAAAAAGAAACACTTTATTTGGAGCCGTAGCTTGATATAACTAAATGGAAACTGCTTGCCCTCATTGTTGTGACATCACGTTAGTGGGAGGGGCAAACATTAAACAGATGGATGCCCCTGCATGCGGTGAGAAAAATGATATAGCGTTTTGAAAGTTTTTAGCTTGAGGTCTAATGAGCTAATTCATTTCTCAAACTTCTGATGGAAATTTAATTGTGACGTACAACTGCAACAAAACCAGTAGAAATGTTAATTTTACGTTTTTATTTTTGGTTGTTTTGATGCCATCCTGTTTGGATGGATGCGATGGCATGATTTGAGGTGATTGGGCGAGTGCTTTAGAGTATGTTTGCACGATATTATCTTAAAAATAGTCAATAGTAAAAGATTAAAGTTATGAACATTCCCGATAGTAGATCTGATAGGGTGAAGCATTTAAACAGAACAAACACATGAAGTGGGTTCTGAGGACAGAAGCGCTTTGTCAGGATTGTCTCAGGGAACCACCTAGCAAACATGTTGTTTAATAAGAATAATTCATTTTAAGTTGAAAGTATACGCTCATTAAAATATGTGGCACTTTTTTATTTTGCCTAGCGGTCAGTGCGCGTGCCCCATGTACAGAGGCTTAGTCCTCGAGAGTGTTCGAATCCGACCTGGGTCTCCTTTACAAGCATGTCATGTCATGCTAAACATAAACGTGGGTTCTATGGTGACGTCTAAAATAAAGGTCAGTTTGGATGATCATTGAAAAGTTATTGTGTTCCAGCAGAAAAGTGTTAGATGAACTTGATTTTTGAGCCAGAAAATATTTCTTAATTCTCTTTTAAGAACTGATGATTCAGTTTATTAGTGTTACAGAGAATACCAACCCTATACAGGAGCTTCTGCAGTGATTTTTAAAATTCACTATTTTCTAAAGCCAAATAAAAGCTGAGGGATAAACTTAATCCAGATCTGTACCTTAGTCCCGATCTGGTTCCCGCACTGTCCGGCCTGGATGTGAACGATTTCTCTCATCTTTCTTGTCTCTGTCGGTGTTTCTCTCTCCGGTGGTCCTCTGAGGTCTGTCAGTGCTGCTTTGCTGTGTGCCGCTGTGTATCAGCAGCTTCACCTCCTCCCTCCCTCAGGTCACATGTGTCCACGTGACCCCTCCCTCAGGGGCCAGACTCGGGTCCATTCAGCATAAAGACTTTGTTCTGTTGCCCCCACAGAAATACTTTCTGCTACCACTGCCATGAGCGTACTAGTGGGTCTGTCTACCCAGGACCCCAGTGGAGAAAAAAATCTGTAGTTTGTGTTTGGATTTGTTTCTCTCTAAGTCATGTTAGTTTGCGCAACCCATGTACTCGGGCTGCAGTCCTCAAGCGGGTAGCCAGGGGTCCGAAACCGACCTGTGGCTACCTACTCGCATGTCATTCCCCACTCTCTCTCTCTCTCCCTGAATTCTGACTCTATCCTCTGTCTTATCTTTTAAATAAAGGCATAAAAACCCAAAAATGAATCTTGGTATGAAAAAAAGAAGAGTGCTAAAATTAACTTATCTAAAAAATAAACAGTGTTTTTTTTTTTAAATGACGAGCTAAACAACCAATATTTAGGCAAAAGGGAGTTGTTTGAAATGTATTGCTGCATGTCCTCTTATGGCTTCTGTAGTGGGGCAGCCTGTGCAAAGAAATCAGGAGGGAGCGTGGAGGGGTTTTTCTGCTCTGTAGAGAACACGAGGCAGACTTTCCCACACACAGATGATGAAGCTACGGTCAGCTGCTGCAGAGTCAGTTTACACAGAATGATAAAGCAGGAATTCATCACAGATACTCTGCTCACTGCTGACCTCTGAAGGGAAACAGCTGTAGGAACTCCTTCTGTTCTTAAAGGTCACATATTACCCTCCCTTTTCAACAAGTTTAAATAAGTCTCAGAGCTCCACAAAACATGTCTATAAAGTTTCTTGCTCAAAATCCCCTCTGATCCTGTATTTTATCATGCCTATAAACCCCTCTATTTCAGCCCTGCTTTCTTTGAACAGGCTGTTTCTGTGTCTAAAGCTTTAAAGGCTGAATATGCAACATTTTACACATACTGTAAATATAGCAGAAATCCAGTATATCCTCTGAAAATAACTCTGTGAGTCATGACTGTCTACAATGAGTGGGACACGCCACTCCCGCTGTCTGTGATGTTGTCTGAGCCGTATCTACACCGTGTTTACGTAGACGGGACGGCCGGCCGGCTCCTCCCCTTGCGTATAAAAGTTGTTTAAGTGAGGGACAAGAGAAAAGAAGAATAACATACTGTACTCACTGCTTATTTTGAACGTCACATAAGTGTTTTTAGATCATAGTCATTTTGTGTAAATTTACATGCAATGTGAAGCTACGAGCAAACTATAGAGCGCTAACATTAGCCTGCTTACACAACAATGCAGCTCGAGTTGTTTTGGTTTCATGCTGGTGCTCAAGGGCGACATCTACTGGATCAAATAGTCGCACATTCAGACTTTAAATGCAAGTGAGCTGCAGTGTCTGACCACACCCCTCTGGAAGAAGATGTGGTTTGTGCTTATTTGCACCGTGCCCTTTTGTTTAAGGTGGAGAGGGAGACTCACAGGGCAGAACAAACACCAGCTGTGGGAGTGTCACCCCCCTGGGGGGAGGGGTTACTGCCCTTTGTGATGTAACAAAGGGCAAATCTCTAATCGGCCTGTTTGAGTACACATTTACTAAAAAAGAGAAGCAGACAAATGAAAAGGATGGACTTTTCTCATTAATAGGGGGGGTTTGTGGATAGACCAGCTAGGGACACATTAGTGTTAGAAAACCATGTTAAAGTGCATTTTGCATAATATGTGACCTTTAAATCCAAGCAGAAACCTCTGGACCTTGTTGTTCAAAAGATTTTATTCAGATAGAAGTGAGCCAGATTTGGTTTTCAGGATCAGATAATCCAGCTCACTTTTGTCTGCTGTTCAAAGAAAAACTGAATTGGATCAACCTGATCCAGGTACAGAGATTTAAGGATCATCAACCCCGGGCCTGGTTGTTTAAAAGTAATCCATCAGGATTCAAAATAGATTAGATTTCATGATGAAACCAGGTTGCTCAAAGAAAAAAGGATTAGGCCTACATACAGTATATCAAATAACACCAGGTAATCTGATCCTGATCAAACCTCCAGTTTGTGTGGTTTATTATCCTGGTGTAAACAGAGGGCTGATTCAGACTAGATTACAGAGAAAACAGTAAGAAATAGTTTAACAAGGTCAAACAAAACATTGTAAAATATATTTGACACTAGAATGCTGCTTTGCTTCAGCGACACAGTACACATTAGGGCTGGAAAAAAAGCATTTTAAAGCAGCTTTGAGGATCTTTCTGTTTATGTGAATTATGGCACCACCCAGTGGACAAAGTATGTAGTGCGAAGTCCCTTTTTAAACTCCTTAATCTGGATATGGTCATCTTTAAAAGTTTGTACCTGGATAAGGTTTTTACAAACCAGAATCTAAGTGAGCTGGATTATGTAATCCTGCGCAGTTGTTTGATGTTGTTCTGATCTTCCTTTTCATGAAGAAAATCCTCTACAATCCCACCACCCAACTGTAAACAAAGTGACTCCATTGATTCACTCTGAACATTGTTGAAAATTCACAACCTTACATTTAGCAACAACTAATAGTTCAGCCCTTTTTCAAAGCTTGACATTACACTGTGCCAGCACCACAGTGTTTGTATTGTCTCTTGATAAAGTTAGAGCATTCATACATATAGATGCTTCATAGAGTAAAAAAAACAACTGAGCATTAAAAACAACATTAAGTAACACCGAGACATTAAAATACAAAATGAAAATAAAAGCACAGCAATCATGTATTTTACTTTTTTATCACCTGTTCAACTGCTGAATGTAAACTCCTGCTTAGGCCTAAGTCTTCTCTCCTGAGGTCGCTTTTTAACATTAATTATGAGAAACTCCTTCCTCTGTGAGACTTGAGGTTTCAACCGAAGCATATGCTGTTGTTATACGAGCAGCGTAGCAGGAAATGTTAACACTGTAATTACCGATATAAAACCAAAATTGAACAGAAGTTTTGTTCACTAACCTCACCGGAGGTTCCGCCAGCAGAGTTTTGGCGTATTTCACTCCTGACTGGATGGACCGAGAACGGTCACGTGGATCCAGAGTCTCACCTGAAGAGTGAGCGCTCTGCTCGTCAACACAGACTATTTATTAACAAGACGACCTTTGATTGGTCACTTATCGAGGACCAATCAATTGGTTACTATTGAGGTTATATGGTTTCTAATTATTACTATTATTTGCATTACGTTATTAATATTTTGCTATATGCTTTGGAAATATTGTCACATTCATGTCAGTAAAGCCTACTGAATTAAAAAAAAAAAAAAAAAGGTGGAATTATTATCTCTAGGTACTGTTTCCGTCGGACCTTTGTTACGGACGGACCGGACGGTGCGTTTTGAAAAACACCCCGCCGAAACACAAACTGAACACACTTTGGGTAAAAGTTTTGAGCTAAAAGTCAACATGAAGTTTCGAGGGAAAATCATCGACATCGCGTGCCTCAACCATTTCAGCCGTGAGTGTTTTTAAACGTCTTTAAAAGTGTTATTAGCCGACAAACGATGCTAACACGTTAGCCTGTGCTTTAATAACACAACACCAAACCTCATTGATCAGGTTTCTTTCATGTCTGTGAGATTCAAAGAGGTCGGGGACAAACTTCTGCATCGTTTACAACATGTACTTAAGTTATTGATCATTTTCAACTTTTCAACTCGTTTAGTAGATGTGAACTGTGGCTGAAACTGAGTTTTATAATGGGAGCTGAATGCAAGGTCCAGACATGTTTTAACTGTAGGCTACTTCCCATCAGTTAACCCAGTGGTTCCCACACTTATTCTGCCGGGCAGAATTTGGCAGATGCGAATATTTTCAAGCCTTTTATAATTTAGGCTAACAAACATACGTACATTAGATGCTTCTGGATTGTTTTTAAGTTGTACAAAATAGAGATATTCAACTAAAGTACCTTATAAATGCATTTGGAGGAAAAATTTTACATGTATGTACCGAGTTCTGCTACTTGAAGTACTGTTTGTTTTGTTGTAGATTCATCTTTTTTGTACTCTTCCTCGTCCTCGTCCTCACAGGAGTCATCACCACCATCTCCAAGCTGACCAAAACGTGCGTCCTGCGGCTGACTCCGGACAACCTGTTCTTCGTTTTGTCCGAGAAAGTGGCTAATGGAGGGGTGAGCATGTGGTGTGAACTGTCTCAGGTAAGAGCAAAGGAGAGGTAACATTTAACGTGCAGTTTACCAGTAAATGTGTTTGTATTGGTGGGTGAGAACATGGACTAATTTAAGAGATGTAGAGCAGGTTCAGCCCACCAGGATGCCCTTCATGCTTTATTATTTACTCAGATTGTTATTCTAAGTGTCTGAAAACATTACAGAAAGGAGATGGGTTTTTTTTTAACCACAAACAGCTGTTACATCACTTTCTTTTAAGACACCAGCCTCACATCAATAAAGACCAAAATGTAACCTTGCATTGCCAGTAGTTGTGCCTGGTAGTAACAATCTGTGTGTCCTTCATCTCTGCAGGCCAACTTTTTCGATGAGTACCAGATGGAGGGCGTGTCCCCTGAGGACAATGAGATCTGTCTGGAGGTGACTCCGGAGAATCTGTCCCGGGCCCTGAAGACGGTCCAGAACGCCAAAGCCGTCAAAGTCAAGCTGACCAAGAAGCACTGCCCCTGCCTCACCATCGCTGCCGAGCTGGTGAGACTGTACACAGGACTTTTAGAAAGCTCACCAATAACATAGAGTAACATAAAAATAGTCAATTATTACATTATCTTGATTGCTAAATATTTTTTAACATATTCATTTTCTTAATTTTATCACTATTATTAATTAATTAAATAAATGTTAATGGGATTTAAACTTCCAGAGAAGTAAAAGCTGCCTTTAAGAGACAGAAACCTCGAGCAGAACCAGCCTCATGTTGAACAGCGGTCTGCTGCGACTTTCAAAGAAGGAATGAAAAGTTCTCGTCACTTTTGTTGTGAAATCAGTTTTAGACTGAAGTAAAAGTGAACTCGTCAAACAAGAGCTCAGACAGCGTGACGGCTCGAACCTCTCTGGTTTTGTCCCTTCTCTCTCTTTCTTGTGTCCAGCCCACCCTGTCGAGCATCAGCCGCGTCGTCACTCATGACGTTCCAGTCGATGTCATCCCGCGGAGACTCTGGAACGAGTTCAAAGAGCCGAACATGCCGGACTTTGACGTGAGAGCAACACACACCAAGCACTTCCTCTGTTTGTGCACCTTTAGCTTTTTAAAAAAGGACACATTTTAGAGGAAAAGATTTCTCTGAATATTGTTTGTCATTACAAGCGGAGGGAAGACAGATGATGTTCACATTTTAAATCTCTAACAGAACAAAGACATGTTAGTGTGTCTGTCCTCACAGGTCAGTATCTACCTGCCTCCTCTGAAGACGATGAAGAACGTCGTGGACAGAATGAAGAACCTCTCCAACTTCCTGGTAGGGTCCCATTCCTCCACAGCTCACCTGAGTCAGGCCCGACTCAAACTGAAGGGGTTTTGAAATCTTTACTTATAAAACCTTCTGCATCTATTTATATATGTGTGTGTGTGTGTGTGTGTGTGTGTGTGTGTGTGTGTGTGTGTGTGTGTGTGTGTGTGTGTGTGTGTGTGTGTGTGTGTGTGTGTGTGTGTGTGTGTGTGTGTGTGTGTGTGTGTGTGTGTGTGTGTGTGTGTGTGTGTGTGTGTGTGTGTGTGTGTGTGTGTGTGTGTGTGTGTGTGTGTGTGTGTGTGTGTGTGTGTGTGTGTGTGTGTGTTTCAGGTACTGGAGGCCAACCTGAACAGAGAGATGAACCTGAAGATTGAGACAGATCTGGTTTCCGTCACTACTCACTTCAAAGACCTGGGAAACCCTCCGTGGGGTAAAAACAAACTGACTGCAGCGTGTTCCCTCTGAGGGGGGCGATGTCAGTCCAACATTTAGTCTAGTTTTTAGGGTTGGTTGATATGGATTTGATAAATAGAGTCCTGTAGAAACTAAATGTTTCATTAGCTGAACTTTAGACTGAGGGTTAGTTTCACTTGCCCTGTCCAATGCCTTTTTTTTAAGGTAAAGATGATAAAATTCAGATTAAAGCTTGTTTTTGGTCAATCTTGGACTTGTATATCACTTTTTTAGATGTCTCACCACTTTTCCACTAATTGTCACATATACACAGCTGCTACATCTAGGGCCCATCAGTATTATTCCATTCCCTTCCCTTTGGTATAGCAGCAGGAGCAGTTTGGGCTTCAGTGTCTTGCTTGAGGACACAGAGCTTACAGTGGTTCAGGTTTGAGTTCTGAGGTGGTTCAAACTCCCACATTTCTCATCTTATCCTATCTCCCTCTGTCCCTCTCTGCTCCTCTCCCTCCAGGTGAGGACGCCTCGCAGGATGGGGGTCCGTCTCAGAGCAGGGACCCAGAGGCCATGGCCCAGGCGCGGGTGGACATCAGGAAGCTGCAGCAGTTTCTCATGGGTCAGCAGGTCAACCCCAGCAAGGCCATGTGCAGTAAGTCCACCAGCTGTTTGTGCAATTGTGCAACATATGCTAATGAGTGACATGTTATCTTAAACGGAAGCCCTAAGCAGACATACATCAGGAATGTGATTCCTCCGGATGTATCCAGAATTCTGGATTTACCAACCGGAAAAGTTAACCCATGAGACTTAAATGAAGAATGACAGACTTTGCTACACATCCTCTTGTGCTTTACTTGTAGGCATTGTATTTGTGCATTTAAAAATGTAATGCACTTCTCTGCTTTTTTTTGTATGTTGTGGCGTGCGTGTGTTTAAGGGGGTTCCTGCCTTGTCTTCTTTCATGATCACATCCTTGGTTCATCCGTCATTTAATGTTGTTTATGTAGAGCAGTAAACAACCCGATTAAATTGTATTCTCTCTGACGTCGTTCTCCTGTCCCCTCAGATATCGTCCATGAGCGGGTCGTCCACCTGATCCTGCTGCATGAAGACGTGTCGCTGCAGTATTTCATCCCCGCTGTGGCGTAGACCAGTGGCTCTCAACTGGTGGGTCAAGACCCAAAAGTGGGCCATTCAGCTGTTTTCAGTGGGGCGAAAATGTGTGACTGGAAAAAAACAAATCCTCAAAAAGTCTATGAAGCACTTTTAAAACATGTTTTTTTTCTGGGTCCTCGTTCTGTCACATTTCGTTCCCCCTGAGGTCCAAACTGCACTATTTTTCAATAAATAAATCTGAAAAACTAGACCAGAAGAGAACCTCTGGCGTTGTCGCTCTGCAGACAAACACGTTGTTTGTGCTCACTGTGAGTTATAGGGGAATGAAAACGCACTGTGGACCTGTGGCGGATGTTTTTTAACATGGAAAAAGACTTCCTGAGACAAAACCCTCCATGTCTGTGAGTCTGAGACAGAGGTTGTTTCCAGTCATCCCAGACTCTTAAAACACTGACCTCTGGTTGAAGTACAGACATGCTGGAAAAATGTATCAAAGAGGACAGTGAAAAAGGTGACACTTTGATCCTTGAGAAATAAAACAAGTTGTGTATACGTTGTTTGTCCATGTTGTGATTTTGCAATAAAGCTACCGAGAAATGGTTGTATTTATGTTGTAAACCCTTACACTCACAATGGATGTAAGGGGATGTTTGTGGAGGAATTCTGTTTGGTGCACTTTGGTGCCAACAGAAGGTCTCTAAATGCAACTGTGCTGTCTTAAAACACACGTAGTGTCACTCATCGACAAAGTGCATTTGTTGACAGAGACTGGAGAAGCCGGAAAAGATGTTGTAAGAAGCCAAAGAACCATGTCGACTGACAAGGTTCAGTAACATTTAGATCAAATCTGACTGCTAATGTCTTCATCCTTTTGTTTGCAAACTGTTAGCGTGTGCAGTATGTGTATTACCATGAAGTCTACAGTTTCTTTCGCGGCTGCGGTTTCTTGAAGCTCTCTTCAACGTGTTAAAGGAGCAATATGTAACTCTAACACATAGGGTTTCAAATGAGTACTACAGTCCAATTTGAAAACATTGAAGAGAGCTGTCTCCCCAATCCTCCCTAGAGTCGGTGTGCTTCAGTTCTTAACCAGCTCTACGTCTTACCTTTCTGTGTTCTAACCTCTCCATTTTTGAAAAAACATCTCCAATATTTATCCCAGTTAGACCACGTTTCTGGAGCTTATTAGAAAAATGCCGAGGCTTTTTTTTGTTCCGGTAGAATCAGTAATATCTGAACCAGTTCACTTGCCCACTTTCATCAATGCGACACCTGTTGGTTTGCTGTTTGCTGTTTGCCTGGGAAGCTGAGGGGTGAGGGGCAAAAAGGTCATGGTCAAGGTGCCTTAAAAATGCCTACTTTTCTGGTCAAAACAAAAACAGACCACTCTGCACCAGAATCGAAACTTAGAAAGACAACATACTGGATGATGCGTTGTTAACAAATAATCCAGCACTTAAACATAGCATGTTTCTTTAATTATATCATTTAATTCATTAAATATCTTACATAATGGACCATTAAAGCCTGTCCAATATTAACTCTAGTCTGTCTTCTTGCTCGGTCATTCTCTCTTTTTCTCTTTTTGGCTTCATCTGTCACTGTCCTCTTCCTCTTAGCCTCAGTCATTGTATCAAACAGAGACGTGCTAACTGGCTGCTTTGTAGCTGAAGACTGCTGTGTTAACTAGTGCCATCATGTTTAAAGTCACAACCTTAAAAGAACTAGCTGCACCTTATTGCCTCTCAAACAACATGCTTGGAGAGATGCCATTCCCCTTTTCAAAGTTATTGTAATATAAAATCGACTATTTTAAGGTGGAATTGTTACAGATTGTTGCTTTGAAGTCTCTAAAAATGGAAAAACAGTAGAACCCACTGTGTGAGTGTCCTTTAAGTCCGTCAAAAAAACAACACTTAGTCACCTGTATTTAGCTAAAAACATTCAAGTTGTAATTTATAGAGATTATTTACAAAATGTAAACATTTCGGTTACAACATTTTAACTTTAAGACAAAGAGGACAATAGAGTAAATAAAGACTGACAAACGATGCAGAAAACACAAAAACCGGTGCACAAGAATTCACAGAAATACAGAAAGTTTTTATGTCCGTATTTGATTTCATACTGCGCCCTGCAAGTGTCATCTGCAGCCACTAGGTGCTGCTGTAACACAACTCTGTGTCTCCAGTGGATTTAACATTGAACAATCTGAGTGACCTGTATTCAATTTACACCAGTAACTGAATACCACATAAAAAGACTTCCTGCACTGATGCATTCTTGCATTCTTTGTGTGTGTGTGTTGTATGTGTGTGTGTGTGTGTGTGTGTGTGTGTGTGTGTGTGTGTGTGTGTGTGCGTGCGTGCGTGCGTGCGTGCGTGTGTGTGTGTGTGTGAGGGGGCGTGCGTGTGTTTGTGCGTGTGCTTTAATACCTCCAATGTAAATGTGTGTATTCCAATGAATAAATTCCAGGTCCCTGCTTATTTAGAGCAGCGGGAAAAGTTCTCAGTTTTCTTATAACCTCAGTCTGAACTTCAGGAAACATGAAGGTGAAAATCTCTGCAAATTTGCTAAGCCAGCAACTTTTTAGTCTGTGTTTCAGTGAGTCCATTAATGTACGTGTGAGAGGAGCTGCTGCCCCAAACGAGCGACCTCAGATAATTGGCTGCAGCTAACGAGGAGGCTGTGATAAGTGTCCGGCTATAAGATGAGCGGATAATGTTAACGAGAAGTTCGTGATAGAGAGCCAAGACGCTGCAGATACGAGCTCGCCCCACGTCAGATGGTTTAATTGGTAATTACAGCACAAAAAAAGTGCTCGGCTGGGTTTGAATATTCAGAGAGAGAGGCTGTCTGCTCAAGCTGCAGCTGCTCGTCGGTTTCAGAGATTTCACTGTGATTCTGCTGCTTTCACACAAACTCAGACAGGCGGTGTCTGCTGTCCTGTCTGTCCTCACTTTAACTGTCCTCCAGAAGTCTTTCTCTCCCATAAACCTGATGGTTTAAGGTTGAAGTTTCCCAAGAGAATTAAGCAGTAGGCCTACATGTGCAGCTCAAAACATAAGAGTAGTGTAAAAACTCTTACTGCATATTACATTTTTACCGATCAAGGGCTCAAAAGGTTCAATGCACTCTGATCTTTTACGTTAAGATCGGTTATCAATTTGCATCTGTTTATCTTTACACTACTACTGTCCACAGACTGTGATGTGTGAAGGTGCCTCGCCTTCTTTTCGACCAAATCTCAACCAAAAAACTCAACCTCACGAAGAGCAGTAAAGATATTCAGATGTTTGGCTTCAGCAGGGAGAATGGGAGAGCTTTGGGATCCTGAAGGTCCCTAATTTATCCAGACTGGCTGCAAAGTTTGAAGCTAAGCTATGCAGGTAATGAAGTATATTTACAGTTGGCATAAATGATGATCTTACAGGAGGTCTGACAATTGTGGAAATCAACCTCTTCTTTCTGCCATTACAAGAGTGCTAATCTGTATTTTCTGTGCTTGTCTCCTCTGTTCAGAAGAAGAAGGAGTACGTACTCAAGATGAATCTCTAATAATAAAAATTCGGCTGTGTGGGCAAGACCCGATCTCAGGATGTGTGTGATCGCCCGTCAGGCCGCAGAGAGCCTCTCTGTCAGCCGTTCCTTCTGGTGGATTAATGTTTGTAATCTTCACTCTGACTGCAGGAGGCGATGAGGGCAAAGACAGAGACAAGACGAGAATACAGACACACTTAAGAGAGCAGCTGAAGAAGAAAAGTGGAATACCTGATGTCTGCAGAGATGGATATTTACTTCGGGAGCTGGTGGAGACCAAAAACAGAGATAAAAGACTGCAGAGTAAATTAATATCTGTGGATGTAAGCAAAAAAGTCAGATTAATTGTTAATTTTTTATTAACATAAAGTCTAGGCTAGTCTTTCTTCTTATAGTTTCTGTTAAGTCAGCATATCCCCAAATCAAGCTGTGAATTTGCTTCCTTACTGACTTAAGAATCAGTGAACTTTCTGCCTGACTGGCCAGAGCTTGATGATTAATTTAGGTGGTCACTTCCAATATTTAACTGACTGCCAACACTGCCGTTCTTTAGGAATTTCTTTTAAGCTAGGGTGACCATATTTTCAGAGCAGCCCGTTAAAGCCGGTTGTCACAGACGTTTGCCTCACTGACATAGGTGGAAACAGTACTAATTGATTCCAGCCTGTACCAACCATTTGTGTTTGCTCGTTTTAATATGGCTTTGTATATCGGCATTTCAACCGTGGGCGACTGAAAATGGACACTTGTTGTGTGAGCAAAACGTAGCATCTTCATTGGCTGGTACTTTTCAAGGAAGCAGAAGCTCTCCTGGAGCTCTTTGAAAAACACAGATGTCTTTATCGACATGACAACTAGCCTACTTGTCGTTACACAGCAGGTCCTATTTGTATGATAAGCTAGACTAGCTATGCAACATCCGAAACCCAGAGATTGATTGACACATTTACAAAAAAATCTGTGTTGTAGCATGGTGTGTTGCCTTGGTATTTCAACTGGTTAAAAACCGGGACAGGGACTGTTCAAAACTGGGACACATTAGTGTTTTATAGATAATTGTGTCAATCGTCCTCCATATTTGTTTTTCTTCTGAAGTCACGTTTAACCCCGCTTGTTTCTGTGAGATCTCATGTCTGTAAAATTGCCACTTTGAATTTGTTCCGACAAGCGCAGGCGTTCGGTCAACTGTGTGTTTTTCAGAGGGTTATAATGTTAATATTCAGTTGAAACTGTCCTTTTGTCTGATGTATCTCAACTTTTTAGAGACAGGTTAAGATTTGAAAATCGTCTGGTAAGCCAGCCTAACCTTTGCACTAGCATAGTGAAGTTCTGGGTTCACTTTAAATGTCTCTGTCCACTCACGGTATTTTCTACACAAAACCAATGCAGTTCAGTGTTTTCAGCACTCAGCGTCCTGAGCGCAAAAACACCCACAGCTAAAAATAGCTCAACTTTGGGTACACTGCCACGCTCGTCAATGTCGCTTCTCCCTCAACTACCAATCAAAATCAAGAAAGAACATCTGATATCACCTTTGTCAATCACAATGGTTAAGGACAAACTAATCTGACTTGATTTTTTGGGGGGTCCAAGGTGAAAGGCTGCTGCTAATGCCTGGATGATATTTCTTATTCATGTTTTCTTGTTAGAATTCAGTCAATAGAAGAACATTTTTAGCACACAGTTATTTAAAACCAACCTAACAGACTCTACGTAGAGAAGCGTTAGGAAGGAAGTTAACTCTCTTAACCTAAAAGCCGATGAGAAGTGCTCTGAAACTGAGTTTGGGCTCGACACAGGCGCTAACTTTCTCTGAGCTGTGTTTCTGCCCTCTAGTGGCCACAAACCGCTGAGGCCAGCTTTAACTATAGAATCACTAACACTGATTTACAGTCCTGCTCCTGCATAAGCTAACATTAAACAAACTTACACACACAAACACAATGCATATAAAGCTACAAACATTTTCCACTCTTGGAACACAAGACTCCTCTCTGAGCGCTCGTTTGCTGCTCTTTTTGTGTTTGCAGAACTTTATTGGCATTTTTACAAATCGGGCAATTACCAACAAGCCCTGGGCCCTGAGCTGTTTTTATTGGAGGCCACGCCGTATATGGCACAGGAGTGAGGGGAGAGGGCCAGAGGGGAGAGGGCTGGAGGGGGAATGTGGGGGAGAGAGAGGAACCAGGCAAGAAAAAAAAGAATAAAAGGAAAGTGAGATGAATGAGGGGAGAGCTTTTAATTTGGCGAAGTCCTGTGAAGCTGCATGTGGGGACTGAACCATAGCAGAGATTTGCTGCCGTGGTAACGGGGTAAAGAGTGGAAGGGGGGGGAAGTAATGGGAGGAGAGAGAGAGGTACAGTAGCATGTAAACTGTAAATATAGGAGAGGGGAGAGAGGGGGAGTCTCTTAGAGGAGGGACGCCAAAGGAGCCACCTCTGTTCTCTCCCTTAAGACACACACACACACACACACACACACACACACACACGCACACACGCACACACACACACACATACACACACACTCAGGGAATGGATAGGGAAAGGAAAGAGCCAGGAGTGTAGCAGACTGCAGGGGAAGGGAGGAAGGAAGAGGAAAGGGGCTGAACTAACAAGCCTGAGCGCGACACACACTCTCCCTTACACACACACTCTCTGCTTCAGTGTGTGTGAGTCAGATGGGGAGAGAGCGAGGCAGCAGCAGCAGTGTGAGGAGAAACCAGATCCGCAGAAACAGCCGACCTCTGCAGGAGCCGCTGGGGCAGCCTGACAGTCCAGACTCCGGGTTTAGAGGAGGCTCTTGCTCCCCCTCAGCTCTGACAGGAGGCTCATCTCCTGCAGGAAATGTTTCACAGTTTATCTCCAGGAGCATCTTTATGGACCTGTACCTGCTGCTTCAGCTGTCAGCAAGACTGCTCCGAGTTTCTGATCAAAGCAGAGAAAAATAATTTTTAAGTTTATTTAAAATTTAAAGAATTCAGTTTGACTTTCCTGCTTTTGGAGACAACCAAACAACCGACACATCTGCAAAACGTTGCAAGAAGAGAAGAATTAATCACTTGAACTTTGCAGACTAACTACCCACAATCCTTTGAATGATTTCAGCAGCTGTTGGGGAGTAAAAACTCTGCATCACTTTAGAAAACAACGGGACCAGCTCTAAAAGTTTCCTTTATTTTGATCATCATGGATCTTAAGGAAAAACTTCCCGACAAGCTTTTGACATATTTAGTTTGAAGCGGAGTTTATTCTGTTTCTAGAGCGTCTCATTATCATCTCTAAAGTCGAGATTTTTTGTATTTGTTTTGACAGAGATAGTTTGACTGTGCTGATGCTTTGACAACCTTTAATCATCACCTGAAGGAAAGGAAAAAGCTTTCAGAGGACATTTCGACCACTTAAGGACGCAAAGGATTACAAACTGTGAAACGATTAAACCTCCAATAAAAGAGGAAGTGAAGTGAAGTCACTGACAACTTTTCAAACAGTCTATTAAATAAGAGTCTATCAAGCTCAAAGTCTGGAGTTAATCCTGGTTTGGAGGATTTGTTCATCACCTAACATGCAGGACCTTTTTTTAGTCCAAACTGTTCAGAGAAGTCATTCTGAACTTTGTTGATGACCAGGACGCTTTTAACCATCACGTCTTCAAATAAAATCCACCAATAACAGGACGTACAGGATGTTTTATCATTGATCCTTTACAAAGAGGGACGTCTACTAAACAATCTGTGAATCATCTCTGCAGAATGAGTGAGCCTTATCTCTAAGTTTAATCTGTGAGGATCGTCAGTTTCAACCAGGTTCAGAAGAAGTTTGGATTGTAGGAACTGAGGGACACATTGGATCGACTCTCCAGCCTGAATTTTCTCAAATGGTGAGAAATAACTTTTGTTCTTTTGGGATGTTTTTGCATTAATTGATGCCTCAGACACAAAACAAGAACTCTGAGAGTTTAATCACACTAAGACCTTCAAGATGATAGAGTTGCTAAATATCTTTATAATTTTACTTACATTTTCACATTAAATTGTAAAACTTTGGCTCATTTGGAGCTAAATTTGAAGAGTTGGAGTGTAAGTATTTGTTGTTTCATCAGATTTATCTTCAGTGACATCAACAAACCACTGACAGAGCTGAAGGTTACTTTTGATTACATTTTTAGTACAGTATTTGTATTTTGCTCTCTCCAAGTTCTGTGTGTCCGCTGAATGTTTGTCCATCACAGCGAGGAGTTAACGTTCACTCACAGACTCCCTCTGCCTCTCTTTTCTCTCCAGAGACTCACGACGGCTCAGACTGCCGCTGCTGCAGCTCAAAGACTTCAACTATCTGCATTAAATTTGCACAAAAAAAAGTAATGCCACTGAAGGAATAGCTGCAGAATGTGGCTCCTGCTGCAGAGAGCGGCTTCACATTAAAGACTCGGTGAGTGAAAGAGTGTGCTCGGTGGTAACCTCAGCAGCAGGACATCTGTGAATGCTGATTGTGGTTTGTTTAGGGGTTTTTGCACCTGTTGCATGTGAGCGACCGACTGAAGCTTCTGCTTGATTTCACTCTGATCCTGATGAGTCTGCAGAACATGACTCATGTGAGAGTCAAGATTTATTAGCAGCTGAATCATTACTTCTGCTTATGTTGTGGTTTGCTTCGTCAAATCTTTATCAAAGACAAATTCACACTTGTGGTGGTTTTTATTTGTTTCACTGTCAACCCTGTGGACCCAACGCAACTCTCCCAAACAAACAGCTCTGTCACACAAAAAAGCAAAGGAATGGACAGTTAAAGGTTGACCCGCTTGAAAAAAAAAAACCTCATCATATTTTTGCATTCAAATAATTTTTCTCATAAATTTGAATCCAAAAAATAACACATGCTAAATTATTATTCTCCTAAAATGCCTTAAAGCTGGAGTAACGACCCTGGTTTGCGAATGCAAAGAGAAAGTAGATACTTTTGTTAAAATGTCGGGAGTAAAAGTGGTCAGAAAAATAAATACAGATAGCTTAAGTACAGCATTACGTATTCAAACTGCACTAGTACACATTCTCCATGAATCAAACGTCTGCCATCATATAAATAGAAGCTGATATTTAGTCTTCTCTCCTGGGGATCAGCTCAGGAACAGCTGCAGCAGCCCTGGCCCCTACGCTGTGAACTGTGCATGCTGAGAATCAGGCGGTGACGGATGTTCTCCTGCTTTTCTTTATTTAGGAGATTCTGAAGAGTTAGAATGAGCCGTGTGGATCTCCCTGGCGTCTTTCTGGGGACGACGGACGATTGCTGTCCTCTGATAACTCTCTTTATGTTTGGCCTGTGCAGAAGTTTAGTTTTTCTCTCAGTTCATGGTTCGGATGTTTCAGTGAGAGGAGCCACAACCACATCAGGAAACTATTATTATAGTTAAATAATTGCCCGTCAAAGATTTAAGCTGCAGGACAAAATGAGACAGAATCAACATATTCATTCTGTTGACATTTAAAACTGGTAAAACTGACTGGCAAGCCTTTTCAAAGCTCTGACTGGCCCTGCAGACGGAGGAGATAATTAGCTTTTCCAACACGAACATCAGAGGAGAAATAAGACAGCTTTCAGGACGGCTCTCCTCTCCTGAACCCTGCGTGAACTTTGGAAAACAGAAGTTTTCTTACTTTGGTTGCCTTTAACACTCCACAAAATCAAAGTCTCACTGCAGACAGTCAGTCAAAGAGAAAACTGTCAGAGATGATCAGATATCACACATTCACACATGTAGGAAATAAATCCATGTTTTAACATAATCTAGAGAGACAGTTCTGTAGTTTTAAAGTTGGACCTTACTTTTACATAATTTGGGGTCTAAATGACTTAAAGGAATACAAAAAGTATTGGTATTGCACAAGAAGATTGCTTCAGCCTGCATCAGCAAAACTGGCTGGTAATTGTAGCAACAATACTCGTTTCTTCCGCTTATCCGAGGTCGGGTCGCGATGGCAGCAGGCAAATTAAATCAACCCAGACTTCCCTCTCCCCAACAACATTTTTCAGCTCCTCCTGTGGGATTCTGAGGCATTCCCAGGCCAAATGGATAATCCCTCCAGCGAAAGCTGGGTCTACCCGGGGTCTTCTCCCAGTTTGGCTCGGCCTGGAAAACCTCCAAAGAGAGGCGACCAGGAGGATCCTAATCTGATCCTTGAACCACCTTACAGAATACAGGAATAGATGGTCTACCTCTACCTCAATCTGTATGTTTTATGTGTCATTTTGTGTTAGACACATCATTTTGTGTTGAATCTGGGTATTCAAAACTCGAAAGTAAAAATAACACAAACTGGATACAATGCTCCTATCTTTGACAGAAAGGAATCTAGTTGCCCAAAAAACACGTGCTTTGAAGATCCGTAACACAATGTATGGCCAGGTGAAGAGGATTTGCTGAATTTACCTCATTCCACTTTAAAAAAAAATATTAGTTAGCTACTGTAACTCAGGAGGCAGGACACTTTTGCAGATCAGAGACACCAGACTTCATTGATTACAAAATTATATTTACCTTACAGAACACAGGAGTTGTTGGTCTACTCGCTGCCCTGAGCAATACGTTTGCTGTCTTATTTTGTGACTTTTGTGTTTTGAAAGGTTAGTTCAGATTCAGCGCATTATTTTTTTTCAAACTAATGTTAACATAAAAAGACACCTGTTGGAGGCAGCAGTAGACAAGCAACTCCCATGTTAGGTAATCAGGACTTTAAGAGCTTTAAGAAGTGTTCTCTGACACAAACTAAGCACAGTTTGAATGTCTGTGTAGATTGTCAGTCTTCCAGGTCATGGTAAATTCGAAGCTTGATCCAAAGGCAACTGGACTTGATTGAAGACATTTCACATCTCCTCCGAAAGGCTTCTTCAGTATTAAACTAACTGTTGGATGTAGCTAGAAATGTAAGCCTATGATATGGATCATTAGCATGCTAATGATCAAGGATGACTCAATTTGAATGTCACCATCAATGAAACCTGTGTGTGTGTTGTTCAGTTAAGGAGCTCATGAAGGGACACGAACAAATTCATCTCTCTTTCTGAAGTTTACTTTTAACTTTTTCCGTCTTTCTTTTTCAGACATGAAGACTTTCTGTTGTGGGAACTTTTGGAAGTTTGTTCTGAATGACTTTCTGGGACATTTTCATCCGAGCTTGACAGCCACAAGAACTTCAGACGCCACGAGGACGTGACGTGAGGACAAATCCCAGGGCAGTGGAGTCTGCTGCAAGTGTGTGTGTGAGTAAAAGCGTGTGTGGCTGTATCAGAAGCTGGAAACATTCTCAGATATCTGTGTGTGTGTTTGTGTGTCCACACATCACTCAGTGCGACAGCCACTCGGCTGCTTCTGGGTTATTTCCTGTTGCTTAACATTTGTTTGAATCGCTGAGAGGAAAATAAATCAACCAGGCGGATATGAAAAGACAAAAACTCACCATGAACCAACGACATCTCCAAATATATCTGGTGGAGATGCTGCTGAGCCAAACTGGAGATGGGAGTAGTCGGCTCAGTCTGGAACATGTTGCATTGATTGGATGATTACGGGCTGCTCTCTTCTTGTCCTGGTTTTGTTTTTCAGCGCTGATTTAATCCAGAATTATTTGGATTTTGCTGCTTTTTGGGGACACGACAGAGCTTTCATAAGGACCAGTCACGTCCAGGAGAAACTAAGAAACCGGCCACGTTGACACGTTGATGTTTTTTTATCATTGGAGACAAATTCATGACCTTGAATTTCACCTGAACTGATTGGAGAACAACATGGCAGATATGAAGGAAAGAAAACCTGGTTTCTAATGGGCATCACACGATACGCTAATGATATGGTTCTTTATATTTTTAACACAGTTACTTCAACAAACATGAGAATTAAAAGAAAAACATCATATCAGGAAAATAAATCGTGAACTATCGGAATAAGAGTCTATATTTATTCTCTCCATCCTTTTCTGAAGACAAATAAGACGTTTTCTTGGGACTACACATTTAGTTTTGTTCGTGCAAAATCATCTTGGTACACCAAAGTGAAAGTTGGTGTCTCTGCAACTTTAGTTCAATTTTTAAAGCAAATATTCAGAGGAGCACAGGAAGAGTTTGTGCCACCACCATGCTCCCTGGAGGACTGCTTTCCGGTGGAGGTGGCCGTGGCGGCGGTCTTTGCCTGCTCAGGTGGCTGGGAGTCAGGCTGTGGTCACGTCGGGGAACCCTGGTGTTTGCTCTGCTCTGGTTCGGCTCCTGGTTGTTCCTGAACGGCTTGGTTCTTGTGCACAGGAGCATCTTATCTGACTACTGCACCGACGATAAGAGCAAGAGGATCCTGCAGAGACTGGTGAGTCACAATATCAATAATGGTCTTTTACATTTCAGGGAAAATATGTTTCTAAGTGTGGTTCTTTGGACAATGGAGACGGTGGTGATTTTGCTGTACAGTAACAGTGATTAAGATAAATGCAGAGTTGCACTGTTCACAGTTTCATTTTAAAGGAGCAGACTGCATTACTTCTTATGAGGGGCACTCACACTGTCCACTTTTTGAGTATATGGTGAAGTAGTCATCTTGGTGCAGAGGCAGGTGTGTGTGTGTGTGATTGACTCTAATTGGGACCAGGTATGGTATATGTTGGAACCCTCCCTACATATACCCCTGGGTTCCTTTACTCAGCTGTGCTGATTCATTTCTCACCATCAGAGGCAGTGAGAGCTGCATTCAGAGTTTGCTCTTGTTTTGTAAGGATAGGTAAATCTGCAAGGCACTACAAGTATGTGTCTGCACGATTTACTCGCCATTTGCAGTTTCTCTGTGTGGTTTGTCAGTGCTGGGTATGTTGTGTATTTGTTGTTGTGCATGTGGAGTACATACATATTATTCACAGTCAAACAGCATCATAACCAGCTCGGCATCAGACTTGCAACCTACTTTTTCTCGAAGGTCTCTAGTCCAGCTTCTTGCTCGGACACTCACTCTATTTTCTTAGCTTCACCGTCACCTTCCTCTTCCTCTTAGCCTCCACCATTGTATCAAATAGAGACGTGCTAACTGGCTGCTTTGTAGCTGGCTGCTTTGTGAACTAGTTCAACTAGTTCAACACCGTACCAACTTCTCTCGAGATGACCTTGGCCCGCTGCCAAAGTTACATAGTGCTGAAAACAGGTGACTAGGGCGCTCTGTGGACATGAGAGAGACGCCATTCTCCCTGTTCAAAGTTATTGTATTAGATCATCTTTGAAACGACTATTACAAGGTAGAAAAGTGCATCAGTGCATACGTTTTTGGATATCTCAGTGTCCTTGACTGGATGCATTGCACAAAATAAGGACTTTCCCTGGAAAGTTTCAAGTCTCTGCACGCTGATTTTCAGATATTCAATACCAGCATGGCTGCCTGGAGGGAATGAAATCAATCTAGAAAATAATGAAGATCTGAAAATTGTCAGCAGGAATGTAAGATTCAGTTTCCAGTCAGCCTCCTCACCGTGCTGCAACGACATTGTCTGTTTTTTTGTTTTTTTTGTCCTCTTCTATTGCCACTAAGCATTAAAGGCGTTCTGCAGAATATTTACAGTCAGGAGGACAAACTCTCGTCAACTGGTTCTAAATGCCGCCGCTGATCATCAGTCAGACTCATGCAGTTAACAGACAGGCGAGTGGAGATAAACGGCCAGAGGTCAATGGCTCTTAATGGCCTTCTGTCTTATCCTCTGCAGCATCTACTGGTGCACTGTGGGTAAAAAAAAAATGATAAGAAGACACTCTCGTTTCTGTGCTTTTACTCAGTCACTCTCTGCATCTTAACAAACGCTCCTTCTTTGGATTCAGCTGTTACGTTTTTTGTTCCTGCCTTTATTTTTCCTCTTATTCATGATTGTGTTTTCTAAAGTATGACTCATCCGTTTCTCTTCATTCTGTCTATCTCTCCATCAACAAAACATCCTCCTTTCTCTGACACAAAAAAAGTTGTGTTGCCGCAGAGCAGTGACAACATATGTGGTCATGGATCGAGAGGATTTGCCTCATTCCAGATATTTAGCCAGCCAACTCAGGAGGCAGGAAAGTTTTTCCAATAAAAGTAGTCCCTGACATGCTCAGATTTAAATTCTTAGTGTCTGACAACGTTACAGAAAGGATCCCTACAGAGACATTTTTGTTACGAATGAAGATGATTTTTAACCACAAACAGCCGTGCATCAGCCAGACTCCACTGAAAAAAACTGTAATTTAACCTCACAGAACACAGGAGTGGATGGTCTACTTTAGCCTCCATGAGTTAGTTAGTTAGTTTGTGTTTTAAATCATCGTTGCACGACCATTGACTGTCTATACAAGAAATCTACGATCTCCGTGCACGTAATCAAACTGCTGCATCATCAGGTGAATATTCTTATAGAGTTCTATAGCGGACTCTGTTCTTTCGTCCGCCACTTCCGCATCGTCCTTTTTGCATCACGTCTTCCCTCAGGACACGTTGATCAGGAACAGGGGGTTTATAGGCATAATCAAATACAGGATCAGAGTGGGGATTTTTAACAAGAAACTTCACAGACATGTACGGTGAGCTCTGAGACTTACTACCACTTTTTGAAAAGGAGGACAATTTGTGACCTTTAAACCTTTCGACTCCAACTTACAAAATAAATGTTGTTGGCACATTTCTGTGCCTCTGAGATGAAGTAATGGGACATCTAAACACTGTCTTTTTCATTAGAAAAAGCACTTTATCAAACACTCACAATTTCCATAACGCAGGCTGTGACGTCACCTTCCCTCCTGATATTAAAACCTCATCAACATCCAGAGGGGAGACTGATGAAATCCCAAACAAACTCAGAGATCCAAAGTCAACAAACAGGGCATTTTTGCTGAACTAACCGAGTACTTTTGCCTTATCCATCACACTCTTGGAAACGTTCTCCATGTTTTTGCTCTTGGAGGTACAGAGACTCCAGGAAAATGTTGACTGAGGAGCTAATTTGGCTTTTTGGACGGCAGTAACTCAGGACAGATGTTGTCCTGCTGGATAAGAAGCAAAATCACTGCTTTTTGTTTGAATAATGTTGATCCCTACAAATGAAACCTCCTGTTGTGTTCGCTGATTGACAGGTAATCCTGCTGTCTTTGCTGTGACTTAGCGGATCACTGAACACATGGTCCAGGCTTGTCTTATACGCTTCAGGTGTTGTAGTGACCTAAACAAAAGCCCGTCAATCCTCCGCTGCTTTCCCTCCTTCCTCTGGGATCATCCCTTCTTTTCAAAACGTTGAAGCAGCAGATTAAACCGTCAGTGTGTTGAAACTCTGTATCAGCTCAGTCCTTTAGGCTCTTTGGGACGTAATGAGCTAAAGGTTTAGCTCTGAGTTCGTGTTGACACGCAAGTGATAAATCAGATGAAACATTTGAGGAGAGGCAAACAAACTGCAGAAGACTTGTTCAAACTTTATCTTCCTAAATGTTATGATGAAAATGAAGTGAAGTGAAGTTAAAAAGAAAAGAAAAAAGACTTTGGATACGGTAGCCGGTTACACCTCAGATTTTAAGATAACTTGTGAAAGATAATTTGCTCCATTTGGACCCAAATTTGGACTTTGTCGACGTGTGTATGTGATTAAAACAACATGTTCAAGATTAACATTTTTCATCTTCCACTCAGCAAACCATCAATCGACAGCTCAAAAGACTTTTATATACTAAAGCTAAATGTCAGCTGCAGAGATTTAATGTCAACAATCACTTTTCCCATTTGCAGAATCTATTTATATGATATCATGTGTTCATTTGGACTCTAGTTCCTGTGATGGAAATGCACTCAGGGACATTTTCACCTGCAGCTGTTAATACCACCATGTGCATCTGTTGCCACCGCTCTCTGCAGATGGAAAAGATTTCTCTCTAACTGTGCGTGACTGTTAGCACTGCTGTTTTTTTAACTGTTTGCAATGAGGCAACTCAGCATAAAAAGGCGCTAATTGTTTGCTGAATGCATAATGGCTCATTTAACCCTTTCAGTGGACAGATACTCAAAAGCCGTTTTCTACTACATGCATGTGTTTAGATAGAATGGTTTCACATCATCAAGATAGCTGACGAAAGGTCTCAGAAATATCTCACAAATCCTGCAGGGGATAATTTTTGTAACATGAAGTAACAGCTGAGGAGAGATATGGATGTTAACGATTCTAAGTTTTGATTTTATGTTTGGAGAAAATTATGATTGATTACCTGTCAACTTAAATAGAGGTCATGCATGAGACTTGGCTGTTCTTGAAGATATTTGATGTGGAGTAATGTTTTTTTTTACAAGTCAACTGATCAATGTTAGCGAAGTTGACCTATTATGCAGATCCCCATTTTAAAACTCGCATATATTTTGTTAAAATGCTGTTTATAATCATGGGCGAAGTTTCAGATCATGAGGTAAACATATGTCGGAGTAATCCCAGGATAAGTGCGTAGAGGGCGCGTAAAGCTTGTTCTGCGAATCACGCGATAGTTCCTCGATATGAATCAAATCATTTCACCAGATGTCTTCAAGCCTCTACGTAAGCAGTTGAAACCTCTTACAAAGGCTCTCTTCTCCCAGCACTGGAGAGCAGCCCTCCCCTGGCAGCCCTACAGCGTTCTGCCCAAGCCCCCAGGATGTGCGTCCACAGTTGAAGCCAATTTTACATGGTGGCCAAACGTTGTATTACAGCGTAACACGATGCCATTAGGCCCAAAAAAGATTTTTTTCACATAATCTTATGGGAAAGAGACATTCAGCAGATAAATGTTTTGAGGTTCATCAACTTCAAAAAGGGAAATACTTACAGTAAATAGCCCCTCTTTAAAATCCTATACATTTTAAAATTCAATTAAAGCCCAGGTCATTAGATGGTGTTGTTCAGTCATTTGCACAGATGTAACAGCTGCTAAATCTGCACGGTTTCTGGATCATTTAGAGCCTGAGGTCCTTTTTTTCCTGCAATGGAAACACAGATATGGATTGAGCTTTTACATGAGAGAGGAGTGATTCTAGTTCTTTGAAGCGGAACAGTCTGGTTTGCTTCTGTGGATCAGTGTGGGCAGTGATGCTGAGAACGGACTTTTAATCTTTGTGATAAAAGATTAAAAGTCTGAAAAATACACTTTAATCAAAGAAACATGAAAAAGTGTTGAATATAGTTCTGTTTTATTTAACTTCTCTGGTCTTACAGCCACTAGGTCAGCGTAAAACATGATTAACGACATTGAAGACTCTGTGTGGACATTTATAATCCCTGCATGTGTGTGTGTGTGTGTGTGTGTGTGTGTGTGTGTGTGTGTGTGTGTGTGTGTGTGTGTGTGTGTGTGCGTGTTTGTGTGGGACTGTGATGATGTAGGAGATAAAAATACACTCTTGGGAAACTCTGGTCGGTGCTCATTCATTTTAGAATCCATAAATCTGGTCTGTACACTCCTCGTCAGATCATCTCGGTGTAAAAACAAATCTTATTTTAACTGTAGCTGAGAAAATCATCTCCTCCACGTCTTTAAAAAGTCATAGATTTATCTTATTACCTGAATCAAAATGTGAAAAAGGATGAAAAGGTCTGCCTGACAAGAAATTTTCTGTGACTTTCCTCTACATTGTGTTTTTGTCTGTGATCTAATGGAGAATTTGGCTTTTAAAAGCTGGAAAAACAAGAAGTTTTATGACAAACACTTCTCTTTCCTCCTCCTTCTTGTACCTGCCGCTGTGGAAAAAGAACACTTTATTAGAAAAGACAGATCAAAGTGGAGAAGCATCTTTCTGATTCTCCTTCTCTCTGCCCTCATGTAAATATTCCAACATCTAACACAGTTATCATGTGAAATTCTCTGTCATGTCTTTCTGTTCCTGCATGTCAGGCTTCTGAGAGAAAAATACTGTCCTACTGTCCTGAGAAGAAATATATATCCACAAGTACTTAGTTATAGTTTTAAGGGCTGGGTTATATGTAATTTGTTTAATTAAATGTAATAGTCAAAAAAAGAACAACCTGGTGATGATGTTAGCTAACATATCAGCTGATGCATTATTATAAATGAGCCAATTTTTCACAGATGGAACTGGGTGTACATCTTAGTTCTTTAGATTGACGCTAACACATCATGGAAAATTATACCAATGGGCTAACAGAATTAGCATTGCAATAGAGGAACATCTCTTATACTTTAAAGGTGGAGTCAGTAGAAATGTCTGTTTTAGCTTTTAAACACAACATTCAAACTGGGGCCCTCCTCCTGGGTTCATGGCCACCAGTAATACACGGCCACTTCAGGACTTGGTGTGTACGTTTACTGCTTGTACCTTCACTGCAAGCTACCTGAGAATATTACATTTGTTGTAATGGAAATTGTTCAACGGAAAGCAGGCCAACTCTGCGTCGCTCTCCAATCCTAGCCGCTCCTTAAGTGCCAGTAAGCAGGTGAAAGCCAACCCAAGTTTCAACTTTGTTTTGCAACAAGCTTTATCTGTATGGCATCCAGTTGCTGAATTGTATCCACTCCCATTTCACCTTTGCACTGGCACTGGCTGGGGGAAACACGTCCAGATTATTTGTCTGATAATTACCTGAAAAGAAAAATTCTAAAAGGCTCGAACAGCACAAACGCGTCCCAGAGGTTGAGTTCAGTGACTGAATTAGTTGAGGTGACACCTAGCAGACAACTAGCAGCTCCCGCCTGTCACTCAAAGAGGCCACGCCCCTAATTCTGCATCACTTTAAGCCTTAATATAATGTAAACAGTCCATCCTCTCCAAACAAACAAATTCAGCCCCTACAATTGTTATGAAGAGGAAAATTAGTTTTTGTATATGTTTATTGTTGCTGTAAAGTTGGACATTTTAACATAGAGCTCTATGGGGATTGACTAACTGCAGTAACTGCAGGAGACAGCCTCTAGTGGACACTACAGGAACTGTATTTTTCTGCCCTGTAGTTTTCTGCTTGTTCAGGTCACAAAAATCAACACTTATTCTGTCATTTTAAGTCCAGCTGTCTCCTGTCTTTCCCGTCACTGCTGTCAGATGTTCTGTTGACTCCGCAGACTGTGTCAGCTCCACACACGTAGTTTAAGTTGCAGCAGAAATCTGCATGTTTCTAGAGATCCTCTGACTATTTATGGTGTACGGTCTGATCTGCTGCATGGTCTGACCCTGTCCCTGCATGTCTCTGGCATTCCTCTGCCTATTTATGGCCTGATGCTTGATTTTTTATGACCTACCTCTGATTTTCAACGCTGCCTGGTTTGCTCCATGCATAAGAGAGGGTTATTTACACTACATTTCCTTCCTCTGTTTGACAGGAGTCTAACTTTGTACTTCTGTGACATGTTGCAAAATGTGGCATTGTAGATATGTTCAAGTTGACCTATTCTGCTGATCCCCATTTTTAAACTCACATATTGTTACAAAACTGGATGCCCATACTAAATATTGGGCAAAGTTTCAGATAACGAGGTAAACGTATGTTTGAGTAATCCCAGAATGAGTCTGCAGAGGGCGCTAAACGGCTTGTTCTGCAAATCACACGATAATTCAATCCTCTACGTGTTGAAACCTCTTATAGGCTCTCCTCTCCAAGCACTGAAGTGAAGCCCCCCCTGGAAGCTCTGCAGCATTCTGCCCAAGCTCCCTCCAGTGAGCTGGCCAATCAGAAGAAAGTGGACACGTGGGAAGGGGGGGCTTAAAGAGACAGCAGCTGAAACGACCTGTATCAGGCAGAGGCTGAAAAGGGGGTTTTTGCTGTTTTTTTTTCTGGTGTTTCAGGAATGGAAATTTAAAAAACTGTTACCTTAAAATGTGTTTGGTTGGTATACTTGTTTAGAGACCTTTATTGAGACATTTGGAGCTTTAGCTGCTTAGGTCATTTTGGCTTTTACTCTGTGTGTCTGACAACATTACAGAAAGGATCCCTACAGAGATAGATCTTTTTGTTCAAATGGAAGATGATTTTTTAAACACAAACAGTAACATCACTCTGTACAACATACTACAATGATAAAACTGTGATTTTACCTCATAGCACAGGTTATGTTGGTCTACTGTTTTATGTTTACACCAAACTAGACTTTTACAACACCAAAGACACATAATCAGACAAACAATTTGTATATAAATTCATTTCTCCTTAAAAACAGAAAGATCAGTAAAACAAGAACCTCCGCATACACCTCATTACCTTTGTAACACAGGTTGGAGGTTTGTGGAGGTCCTGACACTTAAAACAAACACGCTGACATGTTAACGTGATGACTGTGAGGCGTTTTGACCCGACAAGGCCGTCACTGGGATCGTCTCTGTGTGTCCCCTCTGGCAGGAAGACTTTACCCTGTCTTTAAAAATCACACAAACACAGCGTTTAGAAGCCTGAGGTGACGGGGCATAACACTGCTGACGGCTGAAACAACAACTCTCTGATGATAGTTTTGGTTAAGAAGTCAAAGTTTGCACAGTTTACATGCTACATTAACTTCAGTGTCTCTAGAGCTGCTGTAAACCTGCCTCCACACTTCCTTTTTTGATTTTGCACCAACCTCTTTCATTTCCACTGTAAAAGTTATGAACTCATAAAGTTGCATTTGTAAAATTAGCATCTTGTGTAGCTGAAAAAGAAATCACAGTAAATCAAATGAAAACACGGAAATAACGCCTTCTCATTCCGCTCCAGAATGATTCTGCACATCTGTTGGACTCATTTATCAAACACAACATTAGTGTCTTCCTGTAGAGAGGCTTTAATTCTCTCAGTGGTCTGTTGGGAGTCCAGCCTCCAGCCAGAGGGCAGGAACAACCTTTTTTATATTACTTCAGCTTACAACAAGTACAAATATCAAAGCTGTGACCTGCAGCTGTAAATCACCTGAATGTGGAACACCATGAGATCCATCCTCCCGTCGTCTCTGTGTGTTATCTCACAGTCCTGCTTGATTTAACAGCTGCTGCCGACTTTAACATCTGCACAGGCTCAACTTTAGGCAACCAACGCAATAAATCTGTCAGGGTAAGAGTCACTCCATCCATCAGCCATCGCTGCTGGAGTACCATCACTGAAATACTGAATTTAACAGCACTTCTTTCTAAGTTTATTTTCATTTAGAACAACTTTAGGACTTCTACTCTTCATATTCTTAGCAGGCTTCCAGTCTGATTCAATGCAATATGTCATTATGCCGCAGCAGAGGAAAGTTTTAAGTGAAATCATACATAGAGGGTTCCTTAAAACAGATAATCTAACACTTTTACTCTAAAAGTTACATTTACCCTTTCACACACATATAAGTGCCAAACTGCTCATCAGTACCGATCAAACAAAAGGTACCTTATAATGTAGGGTATCTTAAAACAGAAGGAAACATGTACTTAAAATGTACACTAAAGGATACTCAAAAACAGTTTACAAGAATGTCAATAAAGGGCACCAAAACTGATCTAAGGATAACTTCAAACAAGCGCTGAAGGGTACTATAAAGGCACTTTAAAACACATGAAAAAGCATGCCTAAAACAAAAAATAAATAAACTGCATCTTTAGAAAAATGCTTAAGGGTACCTGAAACAAACCCTAAAGGGTTCTTTAAAACTGACTTTAAAAGATACCTTAAAACATGCATTAAAAGTTCCACCTTAAATGGAATCCAGTGGACTTTTTGGGGCATATAAAAGACATACTTAAGATGCCTTTAACAGAAGCTAAATGCTACCTTAAGACATCAATAAATATTGTGTTTAAAAATGTCAGGTTCTTCTAATACATGCTTGAGGGTACCTTAAAAGAGACACTTAGAGGTACCTGACACTTCATTGAAAACTAGGGAAGTTCATAAATAGCATCTTGAAAATCAGTAAAGACCACCTTATGTGGAATTTTAACCTTGAACCGGCTGAGTCACCTGAAATAAACCCTTGAGGGCACATGAAAACATGATGCTAAATTGGGCTTTAAAGGACTAATGCGTAACTCTGACATGTAGCATTTAAAATACTGCAGTCAAAATTCAAAACATTGTTGAAAGCTGTCTCCCCCTGACCCCTCCTCTCCGGAGTCGATGTGGATGCAGGTTGATTTGTCGCAGACACGGAAGCGTCAGTGTTTAATCAGACACACACAGGAAGAAAGAAGAAATGGACACTTACTGTACACCCACACTGATTTACATCACTTCCTGACAAATTTATCACAGCTTTCATATATTAGATTAGAGCCGCATATATCACTGTCCTCCGGCGTAATATCTGCACTTCAGTCTGTGTTCCTGCGGCTCCATCAGTCTTACATGACGTGTGATAATTAAAGTAGCAGCTGATGTAAAGACTCTCAGTTCAGTCAGCAGCTGTGTGAGTACAGAGCAGAGCAGAAAATTACTGTTTTCAACCTTCAGTTAACACAAATAGAGGAATGCAATCTGTCCTGTCAGAAAAGAAAACCTGTAACAGACATCCTGTGATTTTTAAATTGACCTCAATGAAACAGAAACACCTGAAAATATTGTTCACAAACAGAAACACTTTAGACAAGAACAGCACTGTGTTTTCATGTCAATAATACCATCGTCCCCCCCTATTTATTTATCAGACTAAAGAAGCTAGTCTCTAGTGGACCCTAGGAGAACTGCAGTTCAAAGCACTTCCATGTTGGCGTCTTTTTTCCCCACCTGAGGTCGCCCCTTTGGGTGAAGGCATGCCAAACACATTCAGCTCGGTTTTCTCTTGAAATGATCTCCAGCAGCATGAAAAGCTGTTTGACAGCAACTGTACACCACATGTGATTTCTGAACCCTGAATGGAAGCACATTGGGGAGAAAATAAGTAAAAATGTTTTCGTGCTCTCTTCCCTCAAATGCTTTTTTAAAGGGTGGTCAACAAAATCTCCCAAACAACGCTTGTCCCAGGAATTCAGATGGAAAGTGTTTATCCCTCCTGCGATCATTCACGTCGCGTTCTTGCCCCGGTTGCTGTCACTCATCTTGACAAGCCGTCATTTAGCCTGAGACGAGAGGAACACACCATCTGTGAAAAACCTCTGCAGAGGCTGAAAAGGCAGACGGAAGTCACTATAAGTGATGCACGTCTGTGATTTCAGACAAACACAGACAAATGTGCTTCCATTCAGAAAGATAAAATCAGAGTAAAGAGGCCGAAAACAACGGATGATATATATAGATGGGTTTTCCTCTCTCTTACTGTGATCTAAATTAGGGCTGTTTAACAATGTCAACTTTAATCACGATTAATCGCAAAATTTCAATCGGCCTAGTTAATCAGGATTAATCACGATTAGTATTGCATGTTTAAAATGTCATTATTTCTCATTTAAATGATGAAAAGTGTTAGACTTTTATTTAGATTTTTACCTACTTACACTGAGAGGACTTTATTTGCTGTTTGAATTCAACCCTTCTTTTATTTTGAAATAAAGTAAGGACCTTCTGGTAGATCGAAGGTTATGGCATTAACTTAACCACAGCTGTCTGAGAGTTTATTAAAGGGAAGTAAGACATTCAAAGATGCAGCAGTGTCGTTCTTTTCCATCACTGTGACTACAGAGAGATGCTGTGATGCCTATACTGTGCGCCTTAAGGGACAAAATAAAATGGGATTAATTGCAATAAAATATATAAATTCATTACAGACCTTGATTAATCGTGATTAACTAGTAAATGCTGACAGCCCTAACATAAATGTTTCAGTGTATTAGTCAGCAGCTGTAACATCTGTCAAACTGTTCTCACCTCTAACTCTTGTCTCTCCTCCTGCTCACTCGCTCTAATCTCTCCCAATAACAGCAAATAAGAGCAATCTGTCATCCGTGTCCTGCTGCCTGTCAAACTGTTGCTGTTGCTAAGCAACAACTGGAGGTCAGACTGCACCCTCTGCTATAAAGTTAAAATGTCTTTATTAAAATTTAGAGAGAGGTGAATAGAGCTTAAATAGAGTCACTTTGACTCATCAAGTGAATATGATCACAGGTTAAACTGGGATATCAACCAGAGCTAGATGTAGCCACATTTAGCTCGGGCATGTGGATGTTATCGTGCAGCTGTTGGTGCTAGCGATGTCAACGTTAGCCACACTCTGGACTGTTTTCTGAGTGTTATGTGCTTACCTTTAGACTAGTCAGTTAGGCTGAATTTAACTGTCACTTTAGTCGAGTAAATGAATGTCCTATAGGAACATCCCATGATGCACTGCTTGTTTTTGTGTTAGGAATACTTTAGTCAGGATTTACAAGGTTTGTATTTAGAGCCAAATTAGACTGAGAAAATCAGTTTCATCATAAGGATTTGTGGGGGTGTTTAGACAATCTTTTGGGTTTTCAGGAGCTACAAGCTAAGCATTGGTTAACTTTAGCTCACTTAGAGGATATAACTCTTTTACCCAGGTAACTGACAGTTTAGAAAGAGAATGACCTGCCTTGAAACACTATAAATAATTTGGATTATTTGGATTGGATAATTTAAATGCCTGAAAAAAGAACGAAAAGGCGCTGCAGAATCTGATTTAATTGATGCAATTCTGTGTTGAGAACAGCCCTGATTTGTAACTTGAGCTGCCAGATAAACATAAAGGAGTAGAAGTTTAGAGCAAAGAAAAGTGAAGCCTCTTGGGTGAAATTAACTTTAAAGTTTGACATTTTCTCATAGATAGATATCAGACTTTCCCTTCTCTGTTTTCATACAGCTGAAAGCAAACTTATCAACAGAAAAGCGTCCACGTTTTTTGATCAGTATTCAGTCGTGTCTGCTGCAGGGAGAGAAGAAGAAAGTGAGGGCGGGGGGTGCAGAGTGTCAGGGAGGGACATGAGCGAGGAGAGGGGACAGATAAGAAAAGAACAGAGACACTTAAAAGCCGAGCAGCAGCGTTTGAGATGAGAGCTGCATACCAACGAGGAGGCCTGCAGGGTCACAACAAAGCCGAGCAACGTCAACACAGCAACGTGTCTCTGCAATTCTGTCTGAAGCCAGCGCTGACCCCAAATCAGAGTGTGACGCCTTTGAGCTGCATGTTCAATCTGCAGCTCTGCTTCTGAACTTCACGTCACATTTGGATCAGTCAGGCAATTTTCTCCCTGACACGTTTTTCTACATCAGATTTGGAGACAACCTGAAAAAATGTAATCTTGTAAAAACAGCACCCTTATGGTTTTTTTCTCCAGATGTTATTAACTCTGATTTTGCTTATTGATTCTGCATCAAATGAATTAACAAGCAAAGGAAGACATTGCAAAACAAACACATTCAAATATGCGCCCAACAGCCAATGATTTTGATCACTTTTTAGTTTTTCAATGGAAAAAAACACACCTGCTTTTATTTGTTTGTGTAGGGTCTCAAACCCCACAGGTTTTTATGATAACCTCTTAATGAGCATTGAACCCTTACGTTTTAAGGGGCCTTGAACCACTAGGGCCTTGAACACTGATGTTCTAAGGCCTTTAACCCCTTGTATTTTTGAGGGACTTTAACCCCTATAGGGCCTTGACAACTTGTATTTTATTGGGGCTTAACCCCCTAGGGCCTTAAGTGTTATGGGGTCATGAACCCTTTTTTTTAAGGGACCTTGAACCTTCATATTTCATGCAGCCTTGAACCCTTAGGGCCATGAATCCTTGTATTTATTGGGCCTTGAACCCTTATATTTCACAGGCCCTAGAACAGGGATATGAATGCACTAAAATACAACATTAAAATATAAGATCATATACAATGTGAATAATAATAGTGATTAATTGAAAAGAAGTGAGTATACTCATGGGATGGCAGAAGCAAATATGACTGTTTTAAGACCTGTTTAAAAAAAGCTCACACAAACAAAAAACTCAAGAAGCAGACCACCAACTCCCGTCTTCAATACAATTCATGTGTATATCAATGGAGTCTGGTTTCTTTGCCCCAATCAGTTAGTTAGTTTGTGTTCATTTGTCACAAAAAAAACATTTTGCTAGATCCAAGCCAGCCATTTATAAGGTCAGAGTCAGTCAATAATACAAACTTTATAGACAAACAACTGCCATGTCTTCTCTGTTTTTTTGATCAATGTATTCTGGTGTGTTTGTAGAGAGAGTGATGTAACAGCTGTTTGTGGTTAATAAAAATGATCTTCCTCTTGAACAAAGAGGTCTCTCTCTGTAGGGATCCTTTCTGTAATGTTGTCACTTAGAATACGAATCTGGGCCTGTCGGTAAGAAACTTTAGAGGCCTCTGAGGTTTCAGTTGCAGCATTACAGCCTGCTTCATGGCTGCAGGATGAAGAAATTACCTGGAGCATTTCCTAAAAGGTTTCATGATTGTTGAAACATGTTGAAACAGAGCCCAGGTTGCAAATATATAAGAAACCTTTTTTTATGGTGGTGAAAACCATCAGACAACAGAATATGTCAGTGCTGTGAAGAATCTGTAATTGGATCCCAAATGTCATTTCACGGTTTTCAAAACAGTTATTTTTGGTCTGTATCAAAATACTTGAGGCTGTTGCTTGAAAAGCTTTTGTGTTTGTGTGTGTTTTTTTAGTATTTGCATGATCCTCAGATCATAATCAGTTTGTGGTTTAATGTTTGCATGACACCATCAGCTGACACAGAGCTGTGTGTTAACCACAGAGCAGGCAGACAGCTTTTCAACACTCTCCTCAGAACAGCCTTTTGTTTGGACTTATACTGGAGTGTGTGTGGTCTGTGAGTGTGCGTGTGTATTCATTTGCATGCCTTCTGCCTCTTCATCACGCTCTCTTGAGGCTCGGTCTGCGAGCAGGAGCGTCTCTGTGAGGATGATTGTGAGCTTTGACAAGTTTTGAAGCCTCCGGTCCAAACCTGAGTCCTCGGAAAGCAGCCAGCTTTCTCTGATCACTTCTCTGTGTTGTCAAACTATTTTACAGCTCATCAAGTGTTCCCTCGCGCCATAGGATGCTAAAAATACAAACTGCAGCTGTATGAATGAGGCTGATGAGCAGCTGTGTGAAGTGTCAGCTTGTATTCAAAGGACTCATCCAGTGTTTATTTTTACTTTATCTGATCCATGATACTACAGTATAATCATTAACATTCTCATGATATCACATTAGACCAGTTTGCTATGGTTAAAATAACAACTTGCAGTGACATGAAACTTTAAAAAGCACAACAAAGAGTATCTGTTTTGAAAAGTTTAAGAACTCGTGAAAACTTTATGAAAAATTAATGTTAATCAAACTTAGAAAAGAACTACAATCCAATACGGATGCCTCTAAAAGGGGATAATACGCTCCTGGTAGTTTCTGTGCAACAAAAAATACATCAAAAACAGGAAATTATTAACCAGGGACCAGGTGTCAAACAACATTTAGTTATAAAAAATAATATTTTGTAAACATCATTTATCATTTAAAGGGATACTTCACCCGTTGAAACATAAATCTGTATTGACATTGGGTCATATATGTAGTAGAAATGTGAAATAAATTTTGAAGTTGGTGCCTTCTTGACCAAGAAAAGGCAGAAAGTGTCTTCTTGGCTCATGTGGATAAAAGACAACAACTCCCAGAATGCACAGCACCGCAGGCAACTCCCACTGTAGCTACGGTGTATTTACAGTCTGTCTTCAACACATATGGCCGTTTTCTCAACTGATTACGGGTTGTTGTTTTTTTTAATGTTTTTATGTTTCATGATTTACTTTTGCATGAAGTGAAATGTTTTCGCAATCATGAAATATTTGCACAGTTGACCTTCAGGGCCACCGTACTCAAGGGTACCTTAAGGTTGCATTGATGCAGAGGCCAATGTGTTGAAAAGATGAAACCGAAAAAACTGTATATTATGAACACTGCTTCGCATAGACAGAGCCAGTGTTTGAACTAGTTTCCCTGCAGCTATTTTACAAATGAGTTACTATAATTATGACACAGACGGAGCAGAAATCAGCAGAAAATCCTGCATGTGCATATGTTTAGAAGTCAGTGGACTGAAACCCGACTGCTGACTGGAAGAAAACTTAACTGGAGGAAGAGGACATGTGGAAAATAGCTGAGATTCAAATCATCTGCAGTTTTGAGTTAATGGGGAGAAAAAAATGCAAAATAACCTCAATGGAACTTAAACCCACTGAACCTCATGGAAATGAGTCTACCAGAGCACACATACTATGTTGATGCTTATTTCAATTTTATTTCTCTGAGTATGTTAACTTAAAGGTATGAACGTTTTTTAGTTAAAAAAAATACTGTGTAGTTAAGTAGTATGTTTGCTGATGACAAGATTATTCACAAACGATGTTATACAGGATGGTGTACGAATGATCTTTAACGAAAGAATTATTAACCAGACATGGAGGTCTTACAGCGTATCCTGACAGCATGGGATGAGAGCAAGATTCAACATGATTTTCTATCACACTTCTCTCCCAACAAACCTTGTGAGCTTGTCTTATAAAGTCGAGACAGACGTCAATTTAGGAAATCGATATCCGCAACTTGCGAAATGTTGTGCTCTGACTTACATCACCATGGAGGTAAAACTAGTCTGCTCATCGCAGTCAAAGGCTCATCAATACAAAGCACCACACTTCCATTGCTCAAGCTTCAAAATAAAAGCGTTTGATGTCGTACTATTTTAAAGTGGAAACTTAAAATTCACAGAGCAGAGAAGTCAATATTTAACAGATGCAGTGAGGACAGCGAGCACCCGCTGCTGCCTGCTGCGGTCTGATATCTGAAGCTGGTGTGCTGTTAGAACATGGTGTTAGCTTTCAGCTGCAGGAGGAATGAAGTTCTTAGCTGTTTTTCTTAGTCTTGGATCAATTTAAAAAAGGATCATATAAAAATGGCAGCTTTACAGTAGGGGCATCGATAGCCCAGCGATTATGTTGCCCACCCCATGTACAGATGCTATCACAGCGGCCATGGGTTGGAATCCGGCCTTGGACCTTTCCTGTCCAAACATTTCCTGTCTCTCTTCAGCTGTCCAATCCAATAAAGGCAAAATGACCCAAAAATATAACTTTAAAAAAGGCAACTTTATCATAGTCCACAGGAAGTCTTTCTCAGTGGATGTTAAAAATGTTTTTATTTGCATTAAGTCAGTGTCTTTTTAGAGACATCTCAAGTATTTAAGCCAACTTTACCGAGCTTGTAATTCTGCATACACTCAACCTGTCTATAAATATCCTGTCGTTTTTTTTCAGATGTAATTAATATCTGATTTTACTGCCATGGTAACAGCCTTAAGACATGCTTCTTTAATTACAGTTATTTAGTATTTTTCTCTTCAGATCTGCAGTGAAGCCTGCAGGGACAGTTGGCAGCTGATAAGTGCTTTAGGAAAATTATGTGTTTTGTTGATTTTATGAGTGTGGTTCCCTCCGCAAGTCGCTCACTCACAGGCTTGTTGGCAGCTGACAGTTTGATTAGATTTATTTATGGTTTTCAGTACAGAGGCACGCTCCGGCAGCGTGACGGGTGGGTGGGTCTGTGCCTTCAGGTTTAGAACAAGCTCCCAGACATTCTGTGTCTGAGAGAGTCTGAACACAAACATTTTACTTTAACTGCACAAGTTCGGTTTCCATTCAAATACTTTAGTGCACATTTTGTGTTATCGCTTCAGGAAGGCTGTAAAATGGTGAAGTTGAATAAAACCTCCATAATTATGATCATTTAAGGTGGTATGCTTTTCGTCATGAAAGAATTGATAACCTAAATGCGATATTGTTTCACCTCTTCTGAATAGTCACTGATGTAGCAAACATTTACACTCCAATCCAGAAGATGGCAGTAGTGCATCTTAAAGCTGTTTTCCAGCTTCTATTTAACAACAAAAAAAGAGGGTGAATCTGTTTAGCTGTCGGCATAGAGACAGATTATCAAACCACACAGACAGCTTGGTTTATAAGCAACAGGTCTGTGCAGCTCAATGAGAGGAAACTTTCTTAATAGTGACGACGTCCTCTTTATGTCTCAGTTCAATAGACGTCTCCCTCTGCTGCCTCCTTTTGGGTGGTGGGGTCTAATGCATTCATGGATGCCTTTTTCCTTCGACCACCAAAGCTCCTATCTCTTGTGTTGAAGAGGAGCAAATGAGCATGGGCAACTTTCACGAGGCCATGGAGCGCTGGAGTCTATAGCGCCCAAGACCAGAAACACATTAGACACATAGAACGTTTTAAATCTAACTTTTTATTGCAGATTAAACATTTTTACTCAATGACTATACATAGAATGTAATTTGCTTAAAATTGAAAATTCTAAATCAAATCTAATTCATCAATCAAATCTTATTCAGTGAAAGTTTTCTCCGTCTGGAGAGTGGGTGCCCTAGTGCCCTCTGTTGACCAGCTGCCACAGGTTAGATTATTTTGTGTTACCCTTTTGCATATTACACTTGCATGTTACACGTCGATTATATTGTCCAGACTTCTATACCTTTCAATGTATTGATTCTACCCTCATTGCACAGCCGTGTTTACGGCCCACGATTTGTCACTCTGCAGCCGAAAAACAGGAACAGACCTGATACATTTACAGCTCTTAAATATGTTTACAATCTAACTGCAAAAGCACGGCATGCTCAGCTGAAAAACTCCTCAAAGGCTGTTGTTGCTGACAGGGAGAAACATCAGCGCTCACTAGATTTCCAGCCCCAGGCCCTTGTTAGCGTTTCACAAGCTTTGAAAGGCTAATGAGGGCCCGGGGCTGAGATGTGGTTGTTTTTTTGTGCTCGTGCTGACATTTTTTTTTTTTTACTTTAAAATCTGACAGGGAACTGTGCAGAGGCGTACAGTTTTACTCAAAGCTGTTTCAATGAAAATAGTATGACACAGGCTCTTAAACTTACATTTCACCATGATGTGGTTTTAGTCCTAAAATGTAATATAATGGGAAATCCTAACACTGGTTGCAACACAAGCCAACAGAGCAAGTGTGCCCCCGTTTAACTGCTGACAGACGAGTGTGGTCATCCACTGAGGGCTCACTGTGTTCACTGCTTCATTAAGTCAATGGTTGTATAAAACAGGCACCTGTTCACCGCCTCTTTAAGAGGCTAAACACCACCAAAACCCTCGGAGCAAAGTTTAGCATGTTTATGTGTGTGTGTGTGTGTGTGTGTGTGTGTTTGTAGTAGGTGTTCATTAGCAGGGAATCAGAGATGTTTTGTGGCCTGTGGCTGTGGACTCATGCAGCTGTGAGATCAGCCTACACTTCCAGCGAACTGATCCTGAGTTCAACCAGTCCACCCACGCCCTGTGTGTGTGTGTGTGTGTGTGTGTGTGTGTGTGTGTGTGTGTGTGTGTGTGTGTGTGTGTGTGTGTGTGTGTGTGTGTGTGTGTTTGTGTGTGTGTGTGTGTGTGTGTGTTTGTGTGTGTGTGTGTGTGTGTGTGTGTGAGTGTGTGTACAGATAAACTCTGGTGAATACAGAGCATTCAGCCCACACCTCCTGCCTCCTACAGGCTTTAAAAAATCACACTATTGTTCGTGGAGCTCTTGGCGTGCTCAGCAGCAGGATCAGATCTAAAACGTGGATGTACTCTGCAGGCTCAGAGGGATACTGAACATTACTGCAGTGACCTCTGACCTCTGACGTCCTGTCACCAGTGATTAATCACTCACTGTGGCCTGTTTAAATGCTGCCACTGATTCTTATGACTTTCTGTGATTCTTTATTGATCCACAGATGAAACGTTCCTATAGGAGCCTGAAGTCACGTCAAATACATCAGCATGGTTAGTTAGAGGCCCTATGATTCAACATCTGATAATGACACATCCCTTAGAGTGTCTTTTCGGATGGCACTTTGTGGCAGACACTTCATGTGAGTGCACAAACAGTGGTAGAGTGTAGGGAGTGGTTTGAGGAAGGCCCCAGGAGAACCGCTTGTTCCTTCGCCTCCCGGACGTGTTTACCATTTTGCAGCATCCTGTTTGGTCCTCTACAAGACAAGTTTCTCTGATTATCTAAAACACATTCACAATCATAATGTAGTATCTATGTGTTTAAGAAAAGCATCATAACAGCAGGCCCCCAATTCATCAAAAAGTAGCATCAGTTGTTTTTCAATTTGACTCTCTTGTGTAGAAAATCTGAAATATGTTCCAATAGTTTCCAGGAAAATGTTTCAGTCTTCTGATTCCTGAGGAACCGTTGTAACCTTAGTGAGCTCTACACTGACGATCTCCCTCTCTCTCTTCTGCTGCGGTGCTCGCTCGGCCGGACAGCCCGGGCTCGATACACACAGGAATGTCATTAAGGCGTTTTAATGTTCCTCGTGTGTTTGAGCTTTACCATTATGGAATGTAACAACAAAGAGAGCCTTTCACTGAGAACGACAGCGTCTGAAACTCAGGCTCAGCTTTCTGCTGCTGCTCACTGACTGAGGGAACCCTAAAGGAAAAGCTAGAGCTGAAAGAGTATAAAATATATAACAAAGTCAAAGTAGTATATAACACTTAAATGGATGTGAAGGAGAAAAATAATACCGTGGATCTTATAAAGAATTTGATTGTCCGGTTTTAGTTTCCGATAAGAAGAAGGAGAGGATGAAGAACGAAAGACAGAAATTAGCTAAATTAACTTGAAGATGAGAATAAAAATGATGAGATAGATGTAAAAAAGAATATTTAAAAGGCTGTGTGTTACATAAAAAAAGAGGAAATACAGTCTGATGGAGAAAGACAAACAGGGAGAGGGAAATTAAAAAGAAGGAAGGCAGTGAAGAGAAGGAAGTGGAAAGAAACAGAAAAATGAAAAAGCCAAAAAAATGTCAAGACCGCGATGGGCGAAGTTAGGAACGTATTAAAGAATACAGAAGAAACTAAACACAGGCTGAAAAATAGAAAGAGAAAAACAAATGCAGATGGAAAGTTGAAAAAAAAAAATCAAACAGTAAATAAATTAAAAAGTTAAAGAAGAGGAATGAAAGGAAATAAGAAAGTAGAGAAGGAGAATAGATGAGATAAAAGGAATAAAGTGAAAGAGAATCTTTAAACAACCTTTTATCATGCTCACTGTAAAGTCTCCATGCCAACAATAATAGTAATTGATTTTGATCCCAGCTGCAGAGAGATGGAGGTGAAGTGAAGTAGAAGAGGAAAAGTCATCTGAAAGACACAAGAGGTGATATTTAAAGCCTTTTTTTTACATTTGCAAATATGATGTATTTAAGGATGACATGTAAAAAACCCACTGTTGACACATGTACAGGACAAAATCAGTAAAGAGAAGAGATGCACTGCTTTGTCCACAGTGGACTAAACTCCACACAGACTGAACGTTCCTCACAGGAGCTTTAAACCAGCTGCTCTCTCTCTCTGTGTGATCATGCAGCAGTTTGGCAGACGGGCCCAGGGTTCATTATCAGATCTTAATGTTTCAGTCTGGAGCTCATTTACTTCCTGTACTCATTTGTTTCTGTCGTTAGCTGGAGGGGACAGAGCCAAATAAACACTCTGCAGTGCATGGCTCTGCTGGCAGGAGTCAGCTGCTCTGAAACTTGGCGTTCACGTTAGATCTCAGATGACAGCGACTGGCAGACTCTTAATCGAGTCCATGTTGTGGGTTTGGACTCAGCGCTGGCTGCTGTTCTTCAGATCTGCACTGGAGACGGGCTGTGTTTACTGTCAGAGCCGAGGGTTCCTAAACAGCAAGCAGCTGAATGTGAAAATCTGTACAAACACCTGCTGCTTCCCAAACCGAGAGCTGGACCCTTCCCTGCTACATTTCTGTACAAAAAGCGAAAGGCGTATTCTCTTACTTCTAAACTTTGGTCCTAGTTTTACATGTTTGGAGGTTTGACTAATACTTGAAAAAGGTTTGAAATTGATCAGAAAGATTGCTTCAACCAGCAGCAGTGAAACAGGCTGTAATCATAATTCCAGCAGGTTTGATCAAAGTGTGTCCATTAAAGGATGGTTTTTTTTTGTCAATGACTGGCTCAGATTGTAATTCTTACCAGCGGTTTCCCTCAGGATCCATGTGCGCCATGTTCTGTTCATTCCACGCACATTACAGCCTATTGCAGCCTGTTTTTATCGAGTCTATTTTGGACTTTCAGCAAACTAAGCAAAGATTATGAACAC